>JAQFZX010000480.1:0-56994 GCA_034682405.1 Hydroisotoma schaefferi | reverse complement strand
ATAATTTGCAACTAAAATACGTTAAAAAACCTCGTTTTACAACTTTTCCCAACAATTAATTGATTTTAGAATGAGAACGAAGCTTGGAATCCTGGCCCTATCTGAAAATAGGAAATAATTCTGTAAACATTCAGACCCACTATTGACTAGTGACCCTATCTTTGGGTAAACCAATGAAAATGTTTAGATTGTAGTACCAAATCCAGGTATTCTTCCTCTAATCATTATTATTATACAGCGTCTAACAATTTGTAAAACCAGCAGCCTGCACAGAAGGATCCGGGCTGTAATAATATTATAATGATAATATCATTATCTAACTGTAAATTTGGACTTCAATTTCTTAGGAAATCTTATTTGACAGAAAGATGTTAGTTGAGCCAAGCACGGTTCCATCCTAGACGAAAGGAAAAATCACGTCTTAATCTGGCATTAAAAAATAAACTGAAGGCATCAGCAGTAGTACCAATATCAGTAGTAGAAGTAGTCGTAGAAGTCATCGTGGTAGTAGAAGTAGTGTGACATACTGAATTGTCGAGGATGAGTGTCGGCAACTAACTTCATAAATATATCCCTACCTGCCTAGCTTTGGCTAATTATGGGAGCCAGAATAAGAGAGATGATTACTACCTGCAACCTCCATCCATGGACACACTTCTCCGCCTCCATTAAATCATATTTATCTCATACTTTATTACTCTCACATTTTATTTTTATTCACCAGCCACTCCAACCAACTCCGCTTCTTTATTGCCATCTCATCTCTTCTTATCCTCGGCTAAAAAAGGACATAACAACCAAGTAAAACACTTGAACAACCCTCACTACTACCAGACTATCCGAAAGCCAGGAAATAAGTCATCTCTGCTCACCAATAATCATAAGCTACCTACCATTACTTATTACTTACTTTACATCAACTACTACTACTACTACCAGCACTACTATTAATACTACTACTACTACTACTACTATTACTACTAATAATAATACTACTACTACTACTACTACTACTATTACTACTAATAATACTACTACTACTACTACTACTATTACTACTACCAGCACTACTACTAATACTACTACTTCTACTACTGATACTACTACTACTTATACTGCCAACAATACCCTTGCATACAATTCCGATATTCGGAATGATAATTGCATAAACAGTTAGAGGACCAGCCTGCCCATCCACCCTTAACTACTCTAGATATATTAACATCAATCCACAATTACTGACACCGAGGCTTTCTTCTGTAGAGCTATAAAATATTTTACACCAACTACTGCATGCCTAAATATGTACATATGGTCGTGGTAGTTTTGTAAGTTATAACTTTTGCAAAGATTCAATGATCCTTACTCTCCTACTGGTTGTGTGCTTGGCTATTTTTTTAATTGCCATTACCAGCACCAGCAACGAATGACGACCACTCAGGCGTGGAATGATTATTTAGATTTAAATTTTTTCTCTGTTGTGTTCATCAGACTTCTAAAACCATTTAAGAAATTATCATAAGCCATCGCACATCATAAGATCTGTACAAGAAAGGGAGAGAGAGAAATATTGTAATTTTTGAGTTTTAGTACTGAACAAGGATTGGGATGGATGGATGGGTATTATTACTTATTAAAAACAATAAAGGGATCAGTATCCTTAGTAGATACTTGCAAAAGGTAGAGATTTTAGTGGAATAATAATCGTTTTTGTGAGAGATGAGCTACTCTCTCTCTCTCTCTCTCTATGCATGCATTAACTCCATTCTGGTATTTCTGCGAGGCCAAATGTAATTAACCAGAGGGTCATTAACTAAGTCCTTATGGCATCAAGACTGCTGGCGTTAATTTAAACCTTGTTCTTAAACTACAAGAGATGCTAAGACGGTTGGACAGTTCATAAAAATGATTTGTGACAGGAACCTTAGAGGGTTTAGAACCTTAATCCCTTCTCTCTATCCTAAAATACCTATTAATAATACCTCTTTATAAAGGAATAAGCTGTTAATATTTATTTTCCTTCTTCACTGTTGTGGCTTATTGGAAGAAGATAAAGACATACACAGAATTACGACTAAATTATTTATATGTATATATTTACCATTATTCAGCGATGAGGTAATTGGATTTCTCCACTAAGAATAAAAGTATCATTAGATGATGTGAGCATTCGGCACACTTACTATTTTTCTATAGTCAGCAGTGCAGTGAAGTCATTCGTTATTTGTGGCGGATGGTAATAAAATATAATTCTGCAACAACTTAAATGGCAATTTAGATTTAATGTCGACCAAGACAGCATGGCATGCATAGTTTAGCCAAAGAAAGGTAATAAGATGGGGAAGAATCAAAAGATAGAAAGCACTGGAACCCTTTATGATCGACGGCTTTTAACTATTTATAAACTGAGTTAGCTACACAGAACGGAACAGATTCGGTTTGAATTGTTACTTTGTCCATCATACACATTTTTACTGGCAATCGCGTTGGACTCTGCCCATTTGCTTCTGTTAATAAACTATAAACCACTAAACTTTAAATTCTACCTAGGCAAAGAACTCCTGTTCATTTTTCATCTTTCATTGCATTTCAACAATTTTGTCTTTAACATAACCCCCAAAGTGGTCAGTACACAAAACTTTGAGTTAAACTGCTCAACATTCAGTAATTATAAATAGAAAGTAACAAAAGCTACTGTTTGCAATATGCTATTTGCAACCACAATACCACAAATAAACTTACATTCCACTTAATACTTTTATTGATTTCATCATGCAACAATAGTTGTCGGTGTCTGTTTCTCCTGTCACCAACATTTTCTGTGCTTATTAATTTACAGCAACGGCTTTAGATGATACAAAATGCCTAGAACTGGATGAGAGAGCACTAAAGAGAAACCTCAAGACGATAAACTTCGCGTTTCCCTATAAAAAGTTTTGAAATCCTCTCTATAACCTGACTACCTTTAATCAGGGTGGTTGGCACATATTTATATACCTGTAAGTCAAATTAATAGTTGAATTAGGGTAAAGCATTAAGGCAGATGATCTGAGGTAAAGGAGCATGGTGATCTATGTTAATAATTTCAACCCTTTCTCTACTTTTGCATTTCTCAAATAAAATAATAAGCAAGACTTTGGACGGATCCGTTCAGCCTTGTCTATGTAATGGGAAGTGTCCTTAAAACCTAACCATCTCCTCTAACGTAAGATAATACAGCCTTAACAGTGGCCTGTTAACCTCAGGTTTAATAGTAATGGCCACCTCTCTCAGCCAGTTCACACCTGTCCAGCTCCGAGGGAACATTTTGCAACAAGTTTCAACAACACGAGAGAGGAGCATCCTAACAACCTCATCTTTTACTATTTTTTTTTGTGAAATAACCTATCAATTTTTACGATACTTTATCTCACAACCAAAAAATCCCTCTTTAATTATTTCCCAGAGCCTTTTACGTGATATAATGGATGCATGAATACTGATTTTACCTAGAAACGTTTCCGGCACACGGTATCTTTTAAAAGCGGAATTTTAAACAAATCTCTTCCTTCAGGAAGTTTTAAACGTTAATTCAAATGTGTACAACACACTTCTTAGCCACACTACTTATGTTGCTTATGGACATAAATACACAGTACTATAACTGCATGCTGACTACTGCATGGACTGAGATGCCTGAAAGAAGAGGTGAGCAGCTTAATGTAGCTTGAGGACATGAACTCTGGTAAACTGAGAGACTTGTACCGTAGGTCTTATCATAAGCAGTCAAGTCGTCGATAGGATAATCAGTGCAAGATCAATCCTCTTCTTCTCTTAATCTAATTTATTTGTCTAGAGATAAGCATCCCTCAGCAGAAACTATAACCAATGACAGACTATAGGGCATTACTATCGTATCAGTTTAACAAAAAATCCACTTTAAAACAACCAGTCCTTATATCTGTGGAGACGATACTTAGAAACAACCTTATCTTGGTCAGTCCTCCGTTAAATTAAATTAATTCAAGATTTAGTGCCATTTCTAAGGTATTTCTCCTCATACTTCCTACATTATCAGCTCAATCATTGTCTCTATTATTTCATGGCATATACACTTTTACTAGCTTTTCTCTTAAGGACAATGTGCTAAAACTATCATAAATCTTAGTGACTTATCCAACTCTACTTATGATAATACAACCAACAACTGAAAGTCTACTTAATCCTTATCATTTAAAAATACATTAGGATAAACTTTGCTGCAGAGTTGTGTTGTGTGAGAGTGTAATTCCCTGTACTCAATTTTGTGCATGAGAAATGAACTATAGAGCAAGCACTACTACTACTATTTCCACTCCTACTCGAGAAAGGACACTTCTTTAAAATTCGACCTTTGATGCTTTACAATAATGGCATTGTTTTGCCAAGGATAATGAAAATGATATGATCCTTTCAAATACAATAGTCAAAAACTAAAACTGTGTGTTAGAAATGCCCTCAGTTGTCAGCTACGATAGTTTCGTGTACATTAAAGTTACTGCGGTTGGTGAATGGTAATAGATAGAGAAATGAGTTTGAATCTCTTCCTTAAAATCTGCTACAGCATTGTGTATGTGGCAGTTAAACCAAAAACCCAAACGCTTATAAATTAAATGTCTGGTCGAAACTTATGATAGTGAAATGTAACACTAAACCTTATTTTAAAAACTAATTCAACCTTTTAAAAAAATCTACACCTTTTTAGTAGCTTTATTTTTCTTACCAAAGTTGTCTCCATGGTACTCTGCCACAAGTTTAAGCAAAGAATGTAAAAATTGCTTAGGCGTACTTCAAAACAAAATAAATAAACCTCATTATTTATCGTATCTTGTTAGAGAAAAATAAATTCCTGTCCGCGAATAATAAGTAGTTTCCCCTCTATCCACTCTTCACCAAGCTGACACTCTGTAGTTGTATTACTTTACTAGAAAAAAAATCCAACAACTAACTCGTTCACTTTTCTTTGACGTTTCTTTTCTGGTTATTTTATATTATTATTCCATCCTCAATTTACATATTTAATGCTAAAAGGATAAAAAAGCTCAGGATGATGATGACACAACCAACCATAGTCCTGTCTACATGTTCTTTGTTAAATTCTTTCACATAATACACACTGACCTATGATGAATCACAACCAACCACTAATTTCTCACCAACGATAAACACAGACAGAACATGATACAAACATCTAAACATTGGTATGCAATTAAATGCTAATCTTAAGTGCTCTTCGCATTCTCATTTTTACATAAAAAACACAAAATCATTTGCTAAATGCAAATTTCCGAGGAATAAAAAATCACAACGTCATTCAATACCAGTTTATGAGAGAATATTTATTTAAGGGAGGATATACCCGGCCTATTTTCTGGTTGACAGATATCAAATTACCAGAAGAAGTGGTATAAAAAACTTGCTTGACGTAATCATCTCATATCCGAGTTCTGTTTAGGTAATAATAGCTGTTAATAATAATAGCGGTGACCCCCATCGTCTATTGTACTTTAGATGGCTAATAATGATACTTGTATGTACGTTCGTTCATAGTTGCTATGACGTGTGGTTCATTGTGGACGGACACTCGATTAATTGACCATGGTCCAAGAACGGCGAGAGATGAGCCAGACACATAAATTCAATGCAGGGACTACGGATCTGGGCTAATTTTTCACAGGAGAATTAATAATAGTGAATAAGATATTGATATTGCGCAAATTGGTAGTCCATGGATGTACAGGTTGGACCATAAATATTCCTTCTACAAATCAAAACAGTGTTGGTACTGTAGTTTTTCTGGGACACCCTGGGTAAAATTTGATGATGCTAAGCTTGGTTGGCGAAGAAAGATTGAGGCCGATGATCGTTGCGAATACTATTAATGATCATCTTCTATTATTCACTAAAACAATGGGATCGTTTTCAACCTTTTTATACCCCGATCTCAATTCTTCAAACATGGCTCATCAGAATAATAATCAATAATCATTACAACTGCTATGATAAAATGGTATTTGATGTTACTATATTATATTTTTTTAAATAATAGCTTAACAATTAGGGCGCACAAATCTTAGTAATTCTTATATTCATATATCAATTTAAAGTGGCTTTTAAGTTAGTATCATTCAGAGTGGAATTCTGTTCTTTAAATATTATTAGAAACGTTCGAATCTTTCTTTGTAGTAAAATGCAAAAAAGTGATGCATTTTATAAGCACTAGAAGTTCTTAATTTCTTACGCCGAATTTAGCACGCAGGTTAACGTGTAAATAGCTAAAAGTCCGAACTAAATGTTTTCCCAGGATAGTTCAACAATAAAAGCATAAAATGTTCTTCATTAATATGGTATTGTATCTCTGTACTCTCTAAATACATTGCTTACGACGTGTAACGACAGAAAATAAGCTATCAGTGCGTTTCTAAAACTACTCACCTTTTAACTGAAACAATTCCAGTATAAATTTTATTAATTATCCGAATTTTCAAACGCAATACACAAATCCAGGCTTTGTATCTGCATATTGTTGAATTACGACAATCTTCAAAAAGCGAAGGGAGTTCATTAGAGTAGAGACGATTAGGAAATGTAGCTTATTAATCGTATTAAGTCTTGAGCTTTACTAGTCTATCTCTTCTACTAATAAATTAAATAGATTTTACAATCCAAACAGAAGGGATTGGGTGTAAGTCTGTCTCATTAAACTGATCACAAGAAGTCTTTCCGTTTGTGGTTCATATACTACATCCTTACTTTGTAGATTAATTTGTCCCTGCAATGGTATTAAGTCAAAGAGATGTGTGCATATAATTGCTTATTTATCAGTTGCCGTTTCAACAGTTTCCAAGTATTAGACATGCTTGGCAATCATCTTACTGTTCGCGTTCTGGAGCAGAGTAAACCGATCTGCGGAAATTGACTCTCATTCCCGAGAACTACCAGCAATAAGTTATAATACATGAAAGTAGTAGATATTAACTATTCCTAGCTGAGTTTTGGCTGCCTTTAATCCTACTAAAAGGTAACGTTACATTTGATCTCAAGTCTCTTTGAACTACTAATAGAATCCATACCAATCAACCAACAGTACTACAAATTAATACTCTTCAGCCAAAAAGCTTAATAAGCTGCACAATTTAATACTAAATAAATACCAAGTGAGGAACCTTAATTATTAGACTTTGAATATCAGTCCTTGTAAGATCTCTTGTCTATCCTGATAAAATATACAAAAGATCCCTTGTATTTCTAAAGGGAAAGCAAAATAATAGATCAGTAAGAATATATGCTGTACTATTAACCGAAAAAATCCCTACTTTTCATAGCACAAATCTACAAGAACACTGGCAAGATTCCGATATAAATCTTCAAGCAAATAACTCCTTTTTTGCATACAAAGTTAAGGTGACCATTTAATTTAGCCAACCCGTGAAACCCTCAAGTGCTTATTTACTGCCAGCCGGCAACTAATCAGTAATCAAATCACTATAGCTAATGCTAGTTTCTCTAAAGGCCAGAAACTTCCTTAGTTTAGATACGTAGTGAGGAAAGGAAGCATGTGAAGAAGCAATAAAATATTTATAGCTAAGAGAGCTCGAATGGGAAACCGCAATTAAGTCAACTTGTAATTATTTAAATCAAACGGACCATGTTCTCTGCCTTTCTCTCCATGCGTTACCCAACATAATTTACTACGACTAACTAAGGCCTTTTTATACTGCAGGATGAACAGTTGAAGGTAGGGTTTTCAGGACCCCATCATCATCGCAGTTAGTTAACCTCTCGATTCATTTACTTACCAAACGACCGCTGAGTAATACACAAAACTGTAGATTTCTCCAACCTTATTTACCTTTTCTGGTATATTATTCCCTATCCCTTTTCTTTTTAGCCGTAATATTTTGACTACTCTTACTTACAGAAATACCTACACAGCCTAATTCTGTAGCCTATATAATAAAGAATAATATTAAATAAGGTTGCATTTTCTCTTAAGTGGAAATAGTAGGGCTATAGTCCTCCGATAACTCTGCCCTTTTAACTTTGTAAAAGGCTAACTACTTAATTTGCAGGTTTATCTGGGAATTGACAGGATTTGATTGGGCGTGTGTGTTTATCCATAAATCACCCCCTTAAGGTCTTAACAACACCAACAACTAGTCGTGGCTTATCTGCTCACTAAAAAGGTCCATTCTTGGTTCAGGAAAAGCATTATGGAACATTCCAAAACTAAAGAGCCAAAGCCAACCACTTGATGTATCAACTCAGAAAAGCCTGAAAAATGCAAGCGGAGATACTTTTCCTTCTAAATTTTCCGTAATATTTACTCCAAAATAAGAAGCACAGAGCACAAAAAAGGTTTAAAAATATCACCAGAGGGTATGGACTATTGATGATGGGAGCTCCTTAATAAAAATCAGGGTTGAATATGGAAATCTCATAGTTTTCAAGGAGGAACCTGCCAAAAATGATGTTAGACTTTGCCTTGGTTGGTTGGTTTGATTAGTCGGTCGTGTCGTGTTTGTGATGGACAATATTTATGACAGCTTGCGTCGTCCTAAAGGTAATAATTAGGTAGTTTCTCTCGATATAAAACTGAATAAAATAACACGCCTCACCTACCTAGCTATGCCATGCCATCCCATGGATCCTTTAGAACCATACAGAGAGAGAGAAGAAAAAACCATAAGAGAATGATAATTATGGGATTGTCCAAGCCCAAAAAATCTTCAGCCATTTATTCAACCGATACTCTTATACTATTTCCATTATTATTAATAGATAGACGACTAGGTATAAGGAAAGGATAAACCCTAATGTAAGGTAAAAATTGTTAAGATTCATTATGCAAATCTCTAATAAAACAGGTATAAAGTACGGAGTTGATTGGTGAAATCATGATTATAATAATAATCATAAACAATAGTGAGCCTGGCTGGCCAACTTGATTATTGACACGAGAGCCACTCCTCCTCCACTCAACAATCTTTCTCCATATAAAATTAAACCTGTGATGAAACTCCATTATTATACGCATAATGCACAATTCTTAACTTCCAGAAGGATGCAATGGGAACCTCGAAGAAAATAATTGCGGGTTTAAAACTTACGAACAAATCCTCAAGTAAAAAGTATCGAGAAAATGAATAAATGTTTACATTGTAAGGTCGCAGTCAAGAGATCTTAAAAATATCTCAGCTTAAAACTGCACAGACGACCAAAAAAGTCATGTAATGAAAGTGACCAGAAGCTTTGAATGCGACTGTTGCCCAAGTCTACAATTATTGTACATATTATTACAACATTTAAAAAAAAAATTCTAAATATTTCCTATTCTAAAGCTAAAACGTAAAATATGATTATTCCTATTCCGACCCAAAACTAGATAACACTTTAATAGTCCTAGAGCAACTTATTTTAACCATGTTGATTGATCTATATGACAGAATAAAATGCAAAACAGCATTAAAAATTATTTGTTCCGAATTCTGCAGACCTATTTATTATTGCACAATAATTACGGGTGATTCATGACTGGCCCTTTAACCCAGAGGCATGGACGGAATCTTGATCTTTTTTTTAAACATCATTATCCCATTTTTCAGTTCCCAAGGATAGTGGACATGATAATGATACTGGTATACATCTCTAGGAGGATGTTTTCCCCTTTTTAACGAAGAGATAGTAAAGAAGAATGTGATTGAGCGTAAAAGATGTTGCTGAATTGCGTAAACCAGGTTGAGGTGAATCTATCCTTTTTTGAAGGAGTTATTACAGAAGACACGTTTCCGTACAACATCTTTAAAGATTGATATGATTTGAGAATGGATCCATTGTTAGTGGCTCAAATCTAGGCAAAGTCTTGTCACGTTTTTCTTACTACAACAGACGATATAGAAATGTTGCTTCAAATGATTTGGACTCGTTTCTGTTCATGGCTTCTTGTGCCAAACTTTAGGAACGGCTCTTAACAATAGGACGGTACACTTGTTGGCTTTAGAAGCATTAACTAGTTCTCCTGTTACCCGAGTTAACTTTTATAAGAATCATGCTTCAACTAACTGACCAACTTACTGAAGTATCTATTCTTCCAATGGTTAGAAAATAACCCTATCCCTGTGCATACTTATATTAACTAAATAGTAATAGTTAATTGCCGAAATCCCAGGATTAAAAAATGTAAGCTAGTAACTCATTTGCAAAGGATCCGGTTTTATGTACCCGATATCCCGAAATTAAAATCAATTCTAAATAAGTAACAATTAACTTGGTTCAAAACATAAAGCACCGGTTATCGTTTTTGCCTCGTTTTTATTTATTCTAAACTCAGGAAAGTCAGTCGAGGTGGTCTCTATAAGATACTCTCGCACATGTACCTTGAGCGGTTTGTAGGTAGGAGCGGGGATACTGATGAGATGTTATTTACAATTATCGCAATGCACTGTACTTACAATTTGAGACAGTTGAAGAAGTAAATGTAAACCAATCTTTCTTCCTGTATTTTTACTCAATCAGTCTTTAACTTTCGTGTTAAATCAGCAAAACTGCAACTAACGAATATAACCATGTTATTTGACATCAAATGGGAGTAAGTAGAGGTCAGGCAGGTCATGCTACTACTCATAATATTATGATCACCTCTTTTACTTTACAACATAACTTGGCCCACAGCACAAGTCTGAGCCAGAAAAATGCTTAAAATACAGTCATATTGTATAGTAAAAAATTGTACGCAATATCCTATTTTTCCCAAGTAAAAAATTCCAAGGGCGCAATTAACACTGTTAAACTATGGACTAATTTTTTTACGTACGTACAGTACATTGTTTCAGTAAAGTTATAATAGCCTACCCAATGCCAAAGTCACTGAAGAAGAGAAGATTGAATAAAGACGTTTTTGGCAAATTGGTGAAATTAGTGAAATTAGCTAGAAGTCTGGTGCCGAAGACGTGAGGATATTTGGGATAATGATGTTCTTTACAATTTGCAATAATAAGAACTCAAATCCACCTTGTTCTCCAACAACTTCTGTAGCACTTCCTACCATTTTACTTCATAGTGAAACGAGTTTTATCTCCCTCATAGATTTTCCCTATTACATAGCAAACGTTGCGTTATTAAAAACTTAACGTTTTACACGGCTCCCTCCATGAGCAACTCTGAGTATGTGACAGCTCGAATAAAAACTGCTTTTTACAAAATGTTACTTACAAATACCGTATTTTTTAACCGTAAAAAGACCCTCAGAAATTTAGAGATACTAGCCAGTGCCAAAATACAGGGATATGTGGTTTATACGTCCACTACTATTTCAATGTAATAGCCTTAAAACAGGGAACAATTATGCCTTGAAATTGAGTCAGAATAATCCGGGTTTTGCTTGGTCCACCACAGTTTCATATCTACAACCACTTTCTTCACCAAATTGGATTGGCAAGTAGATACAATAACTATGTAAATTTATTAATCAATGGATTGGAATCAACTGAAGATGGATAATAAATATTTTTATACGGTATCATTAACACCTCTCAATCTCGACAACTCCGTCTCATCATTAGACGTTGTCTACAAAATAATATGCTAATTTCCTGGCTGATTCTTCAACAAATTATTATTTATTGGCCCTCTCGCTGTAAATGGATTCATGTACAAATCACTTTATTAGCACTTCTGATTACCACCGTCATCTCCTCATCTTCATCATTATTATCATCATATTAACCAGTATTTGCTCTAGGGAGGGAAATCACAATACAAAAAGTAATGCATATATAGAATCAGTATCTTCAAGCTACTAATTTCTATAATTGTTTAATTACACTGCAATTTACAATCGAACAAAGGTTTTACCAACTTTTCCTCTAATATTGGTTATAATACAAAGTCCAGAGGTTCTGGAAAAGAATATGGATATATGAATTATGTGAATTTGTTTCAACTTTCGAGTAAAAATTCACCTAAAAATTGACCCCTTTGACGTTAATTAACAAATCTATTAAAGATCTTTAATTCCAAAAAACCTTTTATTGGTCTTAGGCAACTATACAACTTCAATTCCACAATAAATAAAATCCATCCGTGCTGTATTTGCTTTTAAATGATAGTTTATTATCATTTTCGAAAGTGTGATGGTTAATTTCCTCTATTATGTTCTAAAAGTAGAATTTAAAATGTACTGAAACGATGCATAAAACTTCCGTCAGTGATGTGGACCCCTATACATACTGTACTCCATGAGAATGACATGAATGACAGTGATAAAGAAAAGACATAAGAATTAAAACCCAGCAGCCACCAAAGAGCTATCTCGCTAAATAATGCGTTTCATGAGAAAATAAATAATGCTTTGAGATTGTTTTTAATGATGAAAATGTTCCTATTATTCTAGCTTCTTTTTGATTCATATAATTCCCAACTAAAGTTACACCGATGGATATAAATGCTACAGTATCTAGTAAGTAGGAGTAATAATACTAATACTAAGGAGGACGAGATTGGAGGAGCATTAAAGTAAGTTCGTGCAAGTGTCTCACCGCGTGGCTCATTACCGTGTCTCATAAAATATAGGAAAAATGTTCAGAATTTTTGCTCTAATTTCTTCCTCCTTGAGTCATTGCCAAATCTTGCCAAAAACTCTAAAAAAAATTTAATCCCATTCTTCTCATCTTCTTGTCAGTGTCTTAGCAAATGCCCAGCCTTAGCCAGAATAACCTCAGTCTTTTTCATGAAACTTCGTTATAACTAAAGCCAACGTTTTGAGGATTTTATTTATAATGAAAAAAATTCAATTCAGTCCTTTTCTAATAACATTTAACAACGGTTGGTTATTTCTTCAGTTAAATATCATTATTACTCGTCATACAACTAACCGAGATATAGTGGAAAATTGGAAAACCTCAAGAGAATGTTAACAGAAAGTTGTGTGGCAGAACTTCTTGCAAATTTAATAATATTACTTAAAACTCAACCAAAATGAGTGACAAACAATCTCTCAAACGAGATGTTATCTCGTTTACAGTACGCGGAGTATTACGAGGAATAATGTAAGTTATTTTTTTAAGCCAAACTGAACATAGAACATAAACAACCCCAGTTTTTCTGCTACAACAAAGTAATTGAGGTGCACGGAAATGCTGCGAGTTACTGAGGTTGTGTATCCTACCAGTTACGTTTGGTTATGATGTGAGGTTTTAGTCTACTTTACTTGTTATTATACATTTCAGTTGTTCCTTGCTTTTGCATTTATTTGCTACTTGTTTCTACACTTAGTTACATAGTTTAATTTTATCCTCATCCTAAATGAACCTCTCAGGTTTTTATATTAACTTTTTATTTGAAAAACTTGCTCGGGTTTGAAAGAAAAAAGTTTTGTCATTGGGATTGTAACTTCAGAAATTATAAACTGAGGACTGACTGCCGTTTCCTTCATTTGCGTATACCATACAATAGTTAAGGAAAGCGGAGTTAACTAAACTATGTAAGCACATCCACTATCAAGTACTACTTACTTACTTGTACTGGTAGTTCTGCATAAAATTGCCCAACGATGTATGATTATGATGAAGGAACTAATAAATAAGTTTCTATTGCTGCTACTATTTCTTTACTACATACTACTAATATATACTGCAAAGGTTGTGTAAATAGGAGAATATAATGATAAAGATGTTGGTAATAATAATAACTGTTCAAGGGAGGGAGTCGTGCAGTTGATTTTTAAGACCATTTTTGCCGGCCGATCATGATCCTTGCGTTTTGCATCTTCGCAGCCACAAACCAATGACCTAAATTCTTCAAAATAGAATACAATCTACTACAATCAGCTACAAACCTAATATTCAAGTCTGCCTGAAGTCATTGTATACGTACCAGTCCTAAATCTGCTAACGTTTTCTTCTTAAATGAACTGACGAACATTACCCACTAAAAATATATGCAGATTTTCAACCTTTCAAACCCAAAACAAGTTCAATAATTGAAAATGTTTATTATAATTCTAAAACAAATGCCCCGTGTTACTAAGATTTCTGCGTTATTTTACCAGTGTAAGTGGGAGTGGGCACAAATTGTTACGCAAAAGAAAAACCCCACAATTTAAGAATCCCATTACGAGATGGGAAACCAAACCACGTATCATGATTTGATTTTCCTCCTCCCACAACACCACCTAACTACGTTTCTTATCAATAAGCCAAAAGCGGTTCCCTACTCAGGAATTTTTTCCATGATTCCCCTTTTTTTTATCCCGGCTACATTTTTTTACTAGTTAGTTTCATCATCAACTTAGTCGCTGTGTTGTTGGTTGGTTTGTAAGGCAGCCAAGCAATGCAATGCAAGTCTTCTTCAGTCTTCTTCTTGAATGTGAAAAACGTGACGGGATTTTTTTTACCCTTGCCAACAAACAACAACCCTAGGACGAGGCGAGTAACGATAGAGTCGACATAGACGAAGGAACGAGTCCCAATAATGTGCTTAGTCAACTGCGAGCAAACTGATAACCAGCAAATGCACAAAAGATGGATCATTTTATCCCTTCATTTGATAAAAAAAATTGTACGAATCAATATACCACGTTCTTACTATTACTCACTACGGAAATAGTGTTCCTCCGTTGGAAAACTCTTCAGTCATTTTAAATTTTCAATCCTATATGATTGTGTAAGGCAACCACCACTAATACTATTAAATTTACTCAAAATCCTTTGCATAACTGATTACCTTTATTTATTATACTGCAGAAACGCATCCTTGGTTCCGGTTAGGAACTGCAGTTAGTGCAATTATGCAGCACATTTATAATAAAAATCATAAAAACGGTTAGAAAACGTAAACCCCAGAGCCAGGTTTTCTTCAGGGGGCCTTTACATTCATAAGGGTTCCTTGGCTAACTGTGAAACCGTTATTACCGGTAAAATCCTTTCGATATGGGCTCACTCTAGCCCTAAAAACCCTCAAAACCTTTGAGGTTCCTTATCTATAAAAATCTAAACACAACCTCACGACAAAGCAACTTATTCTTGTTACATTGATTTCTCAACTATACACAGTTTTTAATGATATTCCCTTTCCTCTCTCACTTACAACTAAAAACTAACCAGTCTACAATAGCAATCACTTAATAAATTAATAAAAAGCTTATCAATTCTCAATCTTGCCCTTCTTTACATTTCCCTACCTATCCCTATAATGCATAAACATTACTTACAATAATACAACATAGAATATCTATTACACTGAATTTTTCTTCCTTGATTTGGTGATAATAATCCAATGATGCAGCTCTCATGACAAAGATTTTAAATTAATTCTCAACACATTAACTACTTAACTAAAGGAACTTTCTCCTATTCTAAATAGTAACCAAACCTCTTGTTCACATTTTCCCAGTATAAGTTATAGGCTAGTGTCGTTCCTCGATTAGTTCCCCATCATTTTCCTTTCATCAAATCATTCAGAACCCTCCTCTCTCTCATAGATTACTACAATGAAATTGCTAATAAATGTAAAGTACATTATTGTAGAAAATGTTTCCCTGTCCTAAGTACCTTTTTAGATAATGAGAACTTAAGGATGAATGACTGAATGAATATAAACGAGGAAGATCTAGAGAAAAACTACTTATCATTGTTATATATCGATTCGAATTGACTGATTCCACGATCACGAGAACAGATCTATAAAAATGTCATCCAACATTATCTCTCTCTTTCTGTACGGAGATGAATTAAACCCTTTTCATGGACAAAAAAAATTCACAACACTACTCGTCACAAGTTTTGAAGTCGGGGACTTTTTACATCCAATTGACACAGCAGATAGGCCTGTCTCTCAACTTTAGTCACGACCACGTCAACAACCAGCCTGTCTGAAACTATCTACAACTAAGTGAAAACTTCCTCTACAAAAAAATACGGAAAACCCTTTTTTTGTGGACATAAATCGGCTTCCACTTTGATCATGTCTTCTGCCAGATTTGAGTCCTTTAACAACTAAATGCTTTTGCATAGCCAAATAAATTATCAGGACGCTTTACTTTTTACTAAGTTATAAGCCATAAAACTAGTAGTGACTTATTGGGTTTTAAAAACTATTTGAATGGATGCACAAGGACTTACATTGTATATGATGTATTTCTCGGCGTCTTCTTCACTGGTCCCAGGTGTGTAAACGGGACAGATGATGTTCACCTGGTCATACGGCAGATTATCCCTATTCACATCTATTATGTGATCCGTATTGTCTATCCGGAATCTGTAACAGAATAAAACAAATCATTTAATGTCAACTCAACTCCGCACTGTAGCTGTATCCAATCCAGCTCCACTGGAGTACACAAAAAATAATACACCTTTTATAGGGGGTGTGACAGGTTTCAAAAGCCAGCCACCCCCACTCTGCATATAGATTATCAAATAATGTGTATCACTGTCCTCGCTATCCGTAACCATTGCGCCATAGATTAATCATTCGGGAAAGTTATCTAGCTCATATTTTACAGGGGGGAGGGGCCCATGCATAATATAGATACATGCTGGCTTTTTACATATAAATGGTAGTTTATATCTATGGAAGTGGGTGGGGCAGGCAGATCATCAACACTACAGGTAGCAAACCAACAACAAATGCTTCAATGATGACTGTAGTATGGATATGATCGAGAAAAAGTAACCGACAGGATGATAAGTATTTTAATGCTAAAGTACATACATAACTTTGAAGATATAAAGTAGGACCCCCTTCTATCTACGAGTTATTTATTACGGATGATACGGAGTGGAGAACAAAGGGTCAGGATTAAGAATATTATGTGGACAATCAATAAGAAAAATGAGTCATGATCTTCACGAGTTGAGTCACAATTGAGAAATGAAGCTGTTGCCCATTATGATAATAAAAATAATATAAGGATGTGTAGAATATGTAGGTTGAAGAAGTTGGCGTTGACAAGGAGGACTACAACCACCACGGGACACCAAACTTGTCAACTCTACTATCATTTTGATTATCCGGCTGAAGACCCAAAGTACCCTTGAAAACTAACGTGTGAACCTCTTTCATCAAATCAAACCGATGGGACATTTCACTCACGACTTTAAATACTTCAAGAAGAAGATAGCATCAATACTTTATGGCTCAAGATCAGACCGAAACCAAGAGAAAGATTTATATACAGTTTTCTTTGTATGAAAAATATGTGGTGAAAAAGTAGTGATAACTTCTACTAACCGCTTATATTGACGCTAACAAACTAGTCGGCTTTGCGATATGAAGTAAAATCTGTTTAACTTTTAAATCCGCATAACTAAAAATTCGGACATCCCTAGCATTCTAATATAAAAGCGGAAAATCAAATAAGCTGTTAAAAATTCGAAATGTTGATGCAAAATTAGTGCAAAATATTAAAGACAACTTCAGTTTATTATGCGACAGGCCCAGACTGCTACAAAGTACAATAATAATTATAAAAACGCAAGAAGGCCCAGTTGAATCCATGCTCTCTTGGTTCAATCCATTTAACGTTAGCATATATATTTCTCAAGCAGACAGTTTGCTAAGTTAATACCGAGTTTCATCTAAACTTTTTAATGTTTCTAACACCAAGAATACCATAAGGATTACGCATTACTGCGGAAAAACTTAAGCTTACCTTCCTCCTACAATAAGAAGTAGGAAACAGTTCTGTAGTACAATTATTTTTATTTTTACTATTATTACGGATTGCTACGTTGTTCTCAAAGCTAAGTTATCTCCTATTGCATGAGTTTTGTGTGTCTATTAAACTACCAGCTATAGCAAGGTGTGACGATATAAGGAAAAAGAAATCAAGCGTTTGTGAGAGGAACAGTCTGGGTTTAACACCTCCTAAAAGTCCGTGTAAAATAATAAAAAATAAAATGTATAAAGTTGGGCCCCCGAGGGTTTGCAAACTTGTTCTCATCATCATCCACCTCCTTCTTTCAACTTTCTTAACTTCAGCCTATAAGTATCTTCCGTCTTCTTGAGAATGCCCACTCCTCAGATAATAACAATAATAATTCCGCATAATAATCCTCTACCCATACTTGGACTTAATTTCCAACCAGCAGAACTACATCCATTCCAAACTAACTTCTTAGCATTCCCAGACTCTGTCATCCTGGAATCAAAATATTTTTTATCCACGAAATAATAAGCCATCCGCTTTTTTATACGCGTCGACAAGCAACTTATCACCACACTTTTATAATTACAAATGGGTTATCCACCCACAGAGACCACACCCATAGAAAATTGTGCGGAAAACCAGAATATATATTTTTTAAATAACCCTTAACTCATAAAGGTTTGAATGTACTGGAATTGACACCAAAATGTTTACCGGAGTTTCAACAGAAAATACTGACGTGTCATCTTCATCCACACCAATACATATCTGTACCAATAAATAATGAAATTAACAAAATCGAATCAACAGTTCAGTTTATACAGAGTAAATTCAGTAAATAAAATTGCAACTTTTATTTTACAACATTTCCGGCTTCCATTGTTAACCAGACTTTTAATAACCTGAATAACCACCTAAGGCAATGCTTTCTTCCCAGCAACTAAATAAACTTTATAGACTTCACTTTACAGTAAATAAAATCCACCAGGAGAAACGGTAACAAAACTTAACTCGGTACACATAAACGGACGCATTACTTACTTTTAAGTATAATGCCATTTTTTAAATCCCAAATTACACAATGGCAGTAAAGTAAGCAAGGGATAATAAATATAATACTTTTCTTTTAATAATATACTGCGTCTTTGCAACTTTGTTTAACCCTTCCTGCCCTTAGTGGGTATGCCTACAATTAATTTATTAATTTATTCCCCGACGATTAATCAACACTCTAACTAACCTATTACATAATACACTTACTTTACGCATATTAATACACTATATTAACATGAATAGCTCCTTTTCTCTGGGAATGCTTTTCCCTTTTTCGCTCATTAAATCCCGTCCTCCGTAAAGAACAAAGAGATTAAGGCAGAAGATAATAACTGAATAAAAAAACATTAAAGACCGTGAGTCAAAGCAGGATACGGGAGAACAAGACTTCTAAACAAATCCATAGTAGATGTACATTATAATATGCTTTAGGTGCCATTTGATAAAGCTCCTATGTGGCCAATGCCCTGTCCCATTAAAGCCCCCCTCTGCTAATGATCATCTTCAGAAATTCCATAGCCCCGAAGAAACCGGACTCTCAAATTGATTAACGGACTGTAGCAATTTCCTTTAAGATCAATTTCCCTCGTGGATCAATTTCCCTTGTTTTGCAACTACATACATATCAGGGGTTAAATTATTTCTCAAAGTTTCTAAAATCAGGTAAATCTATCAGTACAAGATCCACTGCAAGTAAGTACTATTGGATCGGAGGGGCGTTGTCTAAAGAAACTTGGTTCTTATTTGGTGTATTACTCGTATATGATAAGTTTGAGGCTGTATGGCTGCAACAGCCTTGACATGTGATCGTTTTAATTCAAGGAAACACTCTCCGTCCAGCCTTAGAGGCAAATCCACCAACAACAGCTCATTAATGTCTCGATACCTATCTCTCATACCTTAAAAACAATAGAGACTCATCTTCTTTCAAAAGACACTATAGCAACTACAAACTTGGTAAAAACTCATAATATCCAATCCATACCAGAGTTGCAGCCCCGAGGTAAAAAATAAAAACTCAGCGTACACTATGCAATTCTATAACATTAGTATTTAATATTTTTATAGGTTTCATAGCAGCCATACAGCAGATTCTTGATAAACAAATTTTACCCGTCGATAAATAATTAGAGATTTACTCGAGAGATAAAGACATGGTTGAGATGGCCCTGGAGGCCTTGAATTCATGGACTTTTGCCCTCAAGCATTGGCCCTTAAGAGGCTCTAATCCCCTGGAAACTTTGCTTACAGTATTAACTAACTCATAAGCTATCGTCATCACATCCTTGTTTTATTATTAAATAATATTGGATCGAATTTCAGATTGCAGTAAGGTGTCTTGTTCATTACCATTAGTCTAATCCTACCCAGTGATCAAGATGATGTATCTACGTAATGAATCCATGAAAACACTCCATGTAAGTCATAGTGGTAACAATAATAGCCGCATCAGTAATGAAAACAATCAATTCGTTTGATCAGCCTAGAGATTACATGGATTGATCCTGCAAAAACTTTAAATTGATCACAAGCTGACGACAACCCTATCACCTAAAACGCTGTAGCATGAACATAATGATCAAGTACAGTAAGAAGGGGCTGCTAGACTTTACCTATGGTAAGGAATTTTTAACTACGAGTACAGAAAAGGAACAAAGTTTAAAAAAATACAAATACAAATAATTTTTTAGGTCGTTGACTCACAAGAATTAAAAACTGAAAATGGATTTTAGATGTTTAAAAACTCATTCTGCTTCAAGGGAGACAACTAAAATGAGAAATCGAGCTTGCAAAGTAAAACCACTAAACATCACATTTTACAACTTAGGAAAAAGTATATGTAATAGAATGTCTGAGACGCTTGACAGGTAGACAGAGGTAGGCTCTCGTAGTGCACTAGTTAGTTAAGGATTTAGGGTAATAGGTAGTATCACAAAATAAAAAAAAGTCGGTGAGTGGATTACAATAACGGGAGTTCTTGCAATAAATAAAGGCAACTTCAGGTCAGCTTTTACAAGGCAGCTCATAACTTTTTACCTTTTCTGCTTTTATTACTCGAGGAGGATACCGTTTAATAAGTGGCTTTGTTTTGAAATAAAATGTATTAAAAAACGTAACATTATCCATTGCTCAAAAGAGCTTTAACTCTTAAAAGTACTGAAACTAACGAAGCTGGATAAGTTCCATAGTTTCAAGGAAAGGTAAACCACTTAAAAGCCACGCGAAAGACAAAATCCACCTGTCATTTGTGCACCTACTTAAGTTATTTATGTATGTGTGTGGTAAAGCGGAATGATGATGCTGTCTTTTTTACATCAAAGCCAATTTACAACGAGTCTCGTTACAGAAGAGAGAAAAGTTTAGTCAATGCTCCACCTTCACCCATAATTTTTTATACACAAGTCTATAAAGTTTTAAATTAAGGAGGAATACCGTAACTTCTTCTAGGTTACATACGTATCTATTATGGTATTCTATGCAATTGCTATTATTTTGCTGCGTGAGTGGTTAATGCGTGTCAAATGCGTGGCTAAAAAGTGTGGACAAGGAGTAATTTCATCGGATTTCACAGGTTTCACTCAGCCAACTACTTTAACCAAGACCCTCAGTCATTTCTCCAGTCTTTTTTTAATTTTTTTTCCCAGCAGCGAGAGACAGACAGAAGATCTTCTCACAGAATCAGGTGAATTAGCACCACCGTGACCAAGGGCCGTAGACAAGGCAATCCCTATTTAAACCATAACCCATAATACTAACTATTATTTAAGGTTCACCCCGAAAAACTGAGAGGCTTTTCGGATTTTTCGGTTAGACCCCTCATCCGAAACGCCCTTAACTTCCTAGTATCATCTCTCATGCGTTCGAAAAAGTTTGCCGAGGTTTCCTCAAGTAGTAAACTTAAAGAGACAACGGTTTTCTGTAAGCAACACCCACTTCTTAGGTGGATGTGTGCCATAATTATAATCATCGTGAATATTAGCTTTGTTAGAGAGAATACTCTGTCTAAATTTTCATAGATATTTCTAAGAGGTTCATCAACAACAGAGATGGATAAATCATGGAGTTTTTGAAGCCTTCTTTTTCCGTCTGAAGAGGAAGAGTGTGTGAAGAAAGCGGCCAGGCTAAAGGTCTTCCTGGCCCACCATTAATAACTGAACACCCCTGCTGACTTCTTTATATACCTCCCTTTTTATACATTTGCATGGCCTTCTTAGCTTATGAGCTGTATAATAAGGATCCATTGCAATTGGTAGGGAACTTATACATGTTTCTGGGAGAGAATAATGAACGGTTCATTGTTTGTTAGGTAAGGCACAATGCAATAAGGGAGATGATCAGTAGTTCTCACAACTTTATGCGCATAGTCTCTCTCTCTGACTAATCTAATTTATTACCTGACATTTCACACTTCTCTATCTCTCTCTCCATCTCTACATTTAATTAGCATTCCTCGTCATTATTATTATCCCCATACTATCTAATAGTACTCAAATATTAACACAATAGATGCACTAGTAAAAGTACCAAGATAGTGTTTGTGAAAGTGCGTACAAAAATACTATAGAAGGAACAGAGGGAGCAGTAGTCCAATTGCATTATGGTATACAAGTTGATTAATCGTAATAAATGGTGAATTACTTCTCATTCTCTGTCTATTTATTTTACCCTTTTCCATATTAAATCTTTTCCATAAACTGCACTGAATGGAGATTTGATGGACATGAAAAGGCAAACAAGGAGTTCCGTGTGACGGCCACCGAGATTGGGATAATGAGCATTCTCGGCAACTACTAAAAGCTACTTCTGAAGTCATTGAACAATCTTCCCCTGATTGTAAGGACTGACTCTGAGGTATTTGTTAATAATATGACCAACCGGAGGAATCAGTGTTTATAGATCCAATGCTTTATAAACCGGGTAGAGGAAACCCGGGTATCATGAAAGGAGAGACGAAGAAGCATCAATCATCCGGACCGACCACCTGTCACTTTCTTCTTCCATAATATGAAGTCATCTATCCACAATCTCCAGAGTGCACAATCAACTTTCCTTCTATTATCACAATGTCAAGCCGGGAACAAATTCCTAGACGGACACTTTCTCCACGACTCAATAATAAATAGGGTTGGCAAAATCCCAGATTTCCTATCTATTCTATCTATCACTAAACTACAGACTTTATACAGCTTTAGTCTGAGAATTTATCTTCGGACACGACAGAGTCTGTAAAAAGTCAACACGCAAGTTTACACAATGGCTTTCCACCACCCACCCGCCCGTATGATACAATGTTATACATATAATGTTTACCTACCGGACTCTTGGAAACTTTTGAAATTTCTTGGAACTGGACTCGACTTGCTTCAAGAGGATAATTTGAAATATGCTAGGATACTTCAAACAACGAAGCCTACTTATCAACTCTTCCGTGGAATTTTAATCACTAGTGTTTTATAAAACGTATCACTACCTTGTCCTCCAGGGCTAAAAATTACAAGCCCACTGTAGGTCTTCCCTCGTCGATATGGGGGAGTGCCGACATTTTACCAAATCGCTCGCGTGCCGCACCTAACTAATAAACTCTTTCTTGATCACGATTCATCAACCCATCTACCTATCTATATATACATAAGGCATGCAACTAAACCTGCTGAATGTACATTTAGTTCAGTTTCCGGGACATAAGGTAAGCAGTGGATGCTTACTATTGGTAGCTTTATATTCTGGGATTGCTTCCGGTGGAGAAAAATTCATTTGGAATGACTAAGATATAGATATAAACTAACTAGATTGATGGATTTGAAAACAGAGTTAGACAAGGTAGAAGTATGAGATTTGCTGAAGATCCATCTTAAGCACAACCATTTTTTCTACCAATCTATCCTCGTTTAGCCTAATAAAAGTTTATACGCTAGATCGACTCAATCTGGGATAATTTTAAGACCAAATATTACCTAACTTTATCTTTACTTCTTTATATTTTTATAGCCAAATTGCAAGACTTGCTTAAGAAAAATATAAGCTGAATTTCCTAGTAAAGATTCCTACACTTCGTAAGTAACCAACCAACTAACCAGCAAAGTTAACACAACAAAAGCCAAGAAAACGGAGGTCATCTTTAGAATATACTGATAAAAAAGGGACTAAAAACACAGTCTAGCTGTTTTACTGAATGATTACGACTTACAATATCCTACCTTTTTTACTAAAAGCTTGGCAAAGCAAGTAAAGCTGAAACATTACATCTTTTACAAGATTTTTACACCTGAGATTGCGTACTTAAGGCTAAAATTGCCCTAAAACGTTGATATTGATATAAGTAAGGGTTTATAGCAGTATGTAAGGGATGGGGGTGTGCATTAAGCCTGGAGGGATTGTGTAGGAAAGGGTATGAGAGAGGTCACGGGGGCTGCCTCTTTATCATCAACTAAACATCCATCCATTTTAAATTCCCAATGGAATGCCTCCTCCTATCAATCCCACACATTTACATACTTTTTACCATAATTTAATAACCTCTTTCTCAGACTCTGAGGTACACTTACAACAACGTCTTGAAAAATGTACAATATACTTACTTTTATTTTTATACAATGAAAAAATAACCCTATATAAATTCGGTACACTTTTACTACTACAGATTTATCACAGCCGAATAAGGTTTCCATCATCGATTTATTCCCTCGAGTGTATTCCCCATTCTACAATCTTGGACCAGATTATTTGCGATAATTCTTTTTCAGCACTATCAATAGCACCAGCATCGCATAACATAACATAACTTTGCTTGCTTACTAGCCTACCTAGATTTCCCTAAGAGGCTTCATCATTCGTCAATAAATCAAGCAGAAAATATGAAGATTACTTTGGCCTCAAAATTAAAAATGAATAGTTGGACCCTTGAGGCGGATTGCGAAAACTGGCTGTAAAAACTGCTAATACTCAGTCAACCACATTTTATAACGCTGTATCTATTGAGCCGTCGATATTTTTCTACTCATCTAACAAACACAACAACACTCAATAAGTCAACTCTGAGAATGGCTCATGAACCTTATAAAGTTGTAGCAAAAATCCCAACCTGTCACTTGACATTTTAATTCAAAGGTTCCCTTGTTACAAACATCTACCTCCTTTTAAAAGTAAATGTTACAAACAAACGACCCTGTTAGTTCCTTACGAACCTATAAAGTTTCATTAAACTTAATGTTTTAACATTAACCTCAATTTCTCTATTGTTCACTGTAAAACCGTCGATTGAACAACAAACCGATAGATATTGAACCTTACAGAATATTTATAGTTTATTTACAGAATATAATCTATCCAAGCGAAACGCTTTACGGTCAATAGTTTTAATTATTATTTGTATTTGCACTATTACTCTCTCCGCTTTCGATGATTCTGGCTGAGTAGACCGATAATTGTCCCTCAGAAAAATACCGACCATAGGTGACGATAACTCAGTATAATGGTCATCAAGCAGAAATATCATCCCTATACTCTTCCTAACCTAAACCTTCAATTGTAGTGAATGAGGGCGTGAGAAAAAAAGCCAATATCTATCTATACTAAGCCGTGGACACGATCTTCACCAACTGAAAAAGGCTTTACGAAAAGATGATTATGAAGATGCTGATCCTCTTGTATTACTTTACCATCTACGGGATTAAAAGCCTTTAGTTGTTGGTCAGTAGTAGAGGGCCGGGACCTATTCGCATAATATGAACAATGTATAGATAATTCTGGCCAAGTAAAGTATAATCTAACCCTCTAATTACACAGTCTTAACGTATGCACATAGGTTGGGTTTTTAAAAACTGAAGAAAAACACCCATCTCTCTGGAAATTCATTCGACCAGCCGTTCACACACTTTTTCCATTGAGGGTGGCCCTCCCTCCCTCATCATCATTCGTATTCGTATTATAACTCGTAGAGATGCACACACGACCAATTCATCCCTTAAAACTATCATCACAAAATATGATCTTACAAGAAACTGCCTCTATATCTGCCCTTTATAAAAATAATAATATGTAGAAGGAACAATAATCTTGTGAGATTATAATCGGACGGACAAGAATGATGAACAGCCATAAAATACCTTGTGTTCTTCTTCCTCCTTCACATATAATATTAACATCAATAAAGCTTTATGTGCATTAGTCGTTGACTGATCTATAGTAGTAATAATAATAATCCATACCCAAGCAAGCCTTTAATAGCTAAACCTTTCACTCATAAAAATTTCTTCTACCTGAGTATGCATACAATTACAGGGACAAGTATGCAAAACATAAATGTAATGAAACAACATGACCAAATCTTCACATCTTCAATTGTATAAAATGAGAATAGTAGTATGAAGTAAATTCCCATTGGGTTGCTGAACATTAACTTTAGCAAATTTTTTTATCTCAACAAAGTTGGTTACTAACAAGTGATTGGGATGGAAGTTACCCGGCGGCGGACACAACCATTTGGCATTTGCTGAAGGATGAAAAAATAATAATTGATGGAGAGATGCCCTGCAGAAGGGATTTCGGTAGAGCAGACTTTCCTTCTTGTTTTCTGCAATAAACCTTAAACTCTTGATGACCATCAACTGCTACAGCTCTCTCTCTCTCTTTCTGGTATGCAGTTAAAAAAAACCAGGGGGGACATCGAGGGGTTTTATATCAACTCTGGGGTTTTATAACGTTCTTAACAACGACCACGCACAACAGTGGTGCTTAAAAAGAACTTAAGGGTATTTATAATACTTAGGGTTTTATAAACAACCTGAAGGGTTTTTGAAAGTTTAAAACATATTTTCTAACTGACACTCAAAAACACGTCATCCCTAATATGTCTACTCAAGGTCAAAACTCAACTCTAAAAACTGCAAAGATTAAATCAAACAAATTAAACAACAAAGAAAAAACACTATGTAAATGAAACTTTTGAGATACTTAAAACCCCAATGTTCTCTGCTTTAAAAACCACTATTACAGTAGAAACCAGCCGTTCCCTGTTCCTATCTCTCTTGAACAAAATAATAATAAAATATTGGAATATATTATGAAAAAGTCGTTATAGTTCATCGTCGTCACCATCATGAATCGCCGTTCACTTTTTATTATTTAAGGTCTACCCTGAAAGAGACCAGCCCCTCAGAAGTAGAAGTAGATGGACTAAAATATAGCATTTCTCCTGTATTGTTCCTGCTTAAGGTTGTCTTAGTTTTATAGTGTGCTACATTGCAGTAGGGATGATGGTGGTGGAGTTGATGAGTGAGACTTGTTCTTAATGTTTTTTATAATCAGAAGATTTCAATGCAAATCCCTATTGAGCCAGCCTCCACCAATTTGCATTCAAATTTGGTAAAAGTATATAAGGGAAATGTGGCCGGGGTCCTCCCCCTGTCTTCTCGCTAATGAATGCACATAATTAATTTCTGAAACTTCGTAAATGACCACCTCCTTCTACACACATAGCCAATCCCTTCGGGCCCTTCAGCTTTACAACACTTTTTCGTCTGCCTTGCCACTCTCAAGTGTCTAAGACGTTTCTATAACTACCTAGAATGAAAGAAAAACTCCTTTACATAGTGCAAATATTAACTAAAAGTATCACTATTCCTGCTAAAACTCAATTGATCCGCATAAACTCTGGTTAGAATCGAAAGTCCAGCGGTGAACTTTTGTTGCAAAAAATCAGTAAACCTATAGTTCGAAAGTCCTCTAAAATATACAATCTTAGACGTGTCGATGATTAAGTATTACAATATGGAACTTATGCATTAGATAACTACTCAATTGTAATGATAGTAAATAACTTTAATAGAGCCACTTGGCTATATTTATTATAATTTGCGAAAGAACTTACTTAATAAAAGTATAAAAAAGTAAAATGATATAACAATTTATAAAAATAGAACAGATGAGTTGTTAATGCTCAGAGTTTATTTAATGGTCCAACTAAATTTAAAACTAAAAGCAGCAAAATTTCCACCAACAATCGAACCTTTTTTCTTATCCTACGTTTTATTTACCCAAAGCCACCTTATAAAAACTTTTCCTCTTTAACCTAAAGTCTTGAAGTGATCGTTTTTAACTTAACGTCTTGACGATTTATATTCTTACAGACGTTTAGCCAGAAGGATTCATCAGTAGCTTCATTGTCTCATCCTTTTTCAACCCAACTTCAAATAATACAAACAAGTCTTTTTAAAAGGAAGATAGTCAGTTCTCTTTTTGTAATTATTTCCATTTGCTCAACCAACTTTACGTCCTAGCTGAAGCACATTTATTCATGTAGACATTTGCATTTATTTATTTGCATTACGTAGCATTTTAATTTGGCAGCTAATTCCAACTCTTCTGATCCAATCTTCTTTACTCTTTTTTATTCCTCTTTAAGAATCAAGAATGGAAGACAAGCATACAAATAAAAACTTCCCTAGCTCCCATTCAGCTCATGCATATATACTTGTAGTTTTGTTTTAGATTTCTATATAAAAAGTCTGGAGCATCGTACCCCCAAATTTTTTAAACTTCTCTAAAGAATTTTCTTTGAGGTAAGACAAAAGAGCCTATCTTGTTGGAAATCTTTCTTAATTAAAGGAGACTATCAAATATAAATGTAACTTACTATACGCGTTCATCCTCGTCTCTAAACCTATTTTCATCAAGGGATCATTATTTTTCACTTGAGATTTTTTTAAAACTTTATTTACTTCGGGGAAACTGTGAACTGTATAAAAAATAACTTGTATCTCACCCTGAACTGATGCTGTTATGTGTAGAAAATATTCTGCATCTATGTATATTATATTATTCTGCATCTAATTTCTAGTTTCAAAACAAGAGGTAAGATATTCTTCTAAGTTTACTTTTGCTTTACTTGAATGCAGATTAAATTGGCATGTCACTTGGTTCCTCTAATCTATACTTTTCTTCTAAATAAATAAAATCAAGGTAGCTTCCTTGGAGTCAATCAGTCAAGTCAAAAGAGCTTTGATTCGGACACTGAAGAGTAGTCGTTTAGTAATAAGACTATTATGCTCACTTCTCCACTTTGATCTATTTTAGAAGTTTTTAGTTTTCTTCTAGAAGGTGACGAAATTAGGAGAAGTTTACAGAAAACAAATAAGTTTACAGTGACAGTTCACTTTCCGTTTCTATCAAATATTTTCGAGAAACTTAGTTAGCATGGTTCCTGTTACAGTTAAAAAAAACAGAAGGAAGGATGATGGGTTTTAGAGTTAATTAACTGGATATTATCTGAACAAGTGTATTAGCACGGAAGGCCCTCTACGCAGAGATAGAATTATACATCCTGTCCTACATTTTATTCGAGTACTATTTAAGGGTGAAAGGTTGACTAATCACTCCAGTAACTTACTACAGATATGAAGAATCATGTAGTGTGGCCTGCATGTAAACATAATTACTAGCAAGGAAAGAGGAACGTTGGTAAGGTAAATTGTACGGAGATTAAAAGAAATCTGTATCATGCGATTCTAAAAGTTTTTAGAAAAGACGAATTTTTAATGCTTAATTAAACTATGAATGTTTCCTTTTTAATTAGTGGATAGTAAAGAGTGCTAGAAGCTAGTGGTATTATTATTAGTAGTAGCGTACAGTTTTAATTCTTAAACGAGTAATGTTTGGGAAGAAGAAGCATGGTTAAACTAATTTCACGATTTAATCCTTCCACCACTTCCTAATTGCACGCTTCCTTCAACTATGAAACACGTCAGAGGATGACTCAGATAAAAAAGGGAAATGTTACACCCACCTTAAGCCCCAGTAGGTTCAAGAACACTGTTTTTTTAATAAAAAGATGGAGTTAAAAAAAAACCAGGTCAGATAAAAAGGGGAAATAAAATGTACTTTAACCGATTTTAAATACTCGGCCTATTTTATGCATTCCTAACCTCAATCTTGTAATTTGGGATCAAATAAATAATGTCATGAAATAAACTAACTTTAAACTATTTTATTCCTTCATTCTTACTGTCGTCATATTCTTATCCTTAATCTATCTAAAAATATTCCTCAGCTTTTGAGAAACCATTTGCCAATTTCTAAATGCTTTTCCTTCTCTTTCTTCGCCATTATTAGCTATTGTAAAAGGATAATAAGGGTCTTCCTGAGGAGCAAAACAACACTTAAAAACCGTTTAGTATTTCATACCACCTTTTTGAACTATTATGCATGTAGCACAGACTAAAATCTACACAGGTAATCGTAAAACTATTTAAATAAATCCGTTCCCTCTACTTATCAAGAACTCAGGTAGTTTGAATAGCATACTTAGCCCAGTTCAAGCTCAATTAATAAACATTAGGGCAAAAACCCTCTAATTATCTTTGTTTTTAAACTTTCAATGTATCTTTAACAAAACAGTCAATCTTCTCATATCCCTGGCTGTGTAAATTCCTTTTTTGTATGAAAAAATAGAGTAAAAATAATAATAGTATTAGCAGCAGTATTAGTAAGTTATGGGCCACCCTATAGGCACAACTCCCTTGGGGTCATTCATCTCCTGTAGGCAATTAGGGACTGCAAAAATACCGATCCGATTTGTACAGAAGAAGGGTGATCCTCAATCAACATCAAGACCCATAGTCGTTTTAGCATGACAGTCAATCCATGCACAGAAGTGCACAGTAGAAGTAGATAAGCGGGGTTATTACATCTTAAGAATTCGGAAACAGCATTGGTACTTACCTGAAAATAGATATAAAACACATTGTGATTAGTCAAGGATGTAATTAAAGCTTTATACAAAAAAGAGGAGTACATCTACATGCATACATGGGTACATGAATTCTTCTATTTTTGTCTAGCATTATCATTATTATTATTACCATTCGTTAAAAAGACTCTTCTCAATCCAATGACTAATGCGAACATTTTGAACATCCGCTTTATCAAAAGCTGTTTTGTGATACTCGGCGGAAAAGCGGATGTCAAAAACATATTGCGAAATTGATAACCAAACTCCTTAAAAAGCAGCGTACGTATTTTAAACAATTTCGCTCATAGTATAAATGATAGGCTGGTCATCCGGAAAGCAGAGAAATACATACATATGGAATCCAACTTTATGGAACAAGTCTTCTCGTTTTTGTTCGGACAGTCACATAATATAAAAAGTTCCTACTACCACTGCATTGCCACTACTCCTTCCTTATCTTTCCAAGATATCTCTCCTACCTAACTATAGTAAACTCAATCCTATGAAAGACCTACAAAATGGAATGACGTTAGTTTGGTATTTATTTATTTATTCAAAGGGTTTGAAATGTTAAAAAGGTCTAGCAGTACTTTAAGGTGTTCAAGATGGCGAAGGCTGGGAATCCGATTGCTCATCACCCTAAAGCAGTCTTATAATACGTATGTATAGCCTTTATCTATTTCAAGCCTTCTCAACAATTGATTCTACAAGTCAGCATGATTTTCTACGAGAGATGTTTCAAGTGGGGGCTGCCGATTGTCTGACTTGAGCCACAAGGCATACACATACAACTTTAGTTGGTCTGTGGATAGTATAGTTTTGTAGCGAGGGAGTGGTAGTAGTCATCGCCGCCGATGATAAATTCAAAAACTATTTTCTACAGTCTTTTGAAAGAAGATTCAAAAGGATCTGATAGTAAAAATGCTCACTAATTCCTCCACTAATCTTGATGGAATTGGAGGAATAAATAAAAGTCTTGTAAATTTGGTGTGACCATCCGTTTCCTACTCTTTGATAAGTTTGAAAACTCCTTTGTTCTACCAACTTAACTTGTGGTAATTCATCAACAGCCTCGACTTTATTCTGATTGTGTGTATACAACAAGAAAGGTACTATTTCCATGTATTTAGGTACATAGTTTCCATGCCATTACCAACACTTTTTCCATTTAGTTTTACTAGGAATTAAGAAAAGGCACAATTATTCACCCTTTGCAGTAGCTACTTGCTAGCTACCAACTAACGAACCATCAGTCAACATTATTATTGGGTTAGATTTTTAGATTAGATTAGAGAATATCAAAGGATTGTATAGGAAGAATGGTTGGAACTAAAGCTAGAGAGAGACTTTATCGATCCTGAAGTTGGCTCACGATTTCTCAGCCACGACAACTATTCAAAATTAAATACTTCATTGTGAAATTTACCTTTATAAACAAAACCCACCTTGCTCTGCTTTAAAGCCACTGATGATGATACATATTCTAATGGAATAAATACGAAGAGCAACAAATACAACGAGGTTAATGAGATTCGGGGAAATTTCATTCCAAACTTTATCAACTATTTAGAAACTTTAACAACCTTCTGGGGCTTTTTAGCCAACTCTTACCACGGTAAAGTAAAACATTTTAGGTGCAATTAATATAGTGTTGAAAGCTAGCTTAACTTTGCCTAAATAAACTTACACAGAACTGTTATTTAAACTGGATAAGAAAGTTGCCCGGTTTATTAAGTGAATAAAGATTAATTAAAGGGTTGACTAGTAAAGACCTTAATACAAATTAAGCACAAAAAGGATTAACATTACAAGTCCAGTAATTTCATAGGGTGTGGGGAAAGGTTCCCCACATAGGGTGTGGGGAAAGTTTCCCCACATAGGGTGTGGGGAAAGTTTTGCAGTAGTTACAAAAGATAATTAGAACTTTCAAGAAAACCAATAGGAAAAATTAAGCTAAGTCCCGCATAACAGCCTTTGCAAGGGTCCCAAGGAATAATTTTTATAAATGAGGATATGGTTTAAGAGCGTTTTTTATAACTGAGGAATGAATCAGTTTTAGGCATTTAAAGTACTGATTGACTGTGAGAGAGGTAAAAATATGTAAAACTGGAACTAAAAAACGGCCTCTTGACTTGCACAACGAACCAAAACCAAGTTAAGTGGTAATAATAATCTCCGAGTAAATAATAATGATGATCATGATCAAGAAGGATGATGATGGTTGCGTGGATAAAACTCACTTTTTTATTTCCAGCCTGTCTTAATCCTATCCGGACATATGAAACGAAGTTTAGTTATGCTTAGAGTCTCATCAAATGTATGTGATTCTTCAACTGCTCATTTATTTTAGCCAAGACAAAACGACTTACAATGGAATGAGACCCTTAAAGGAAAGGGAATAATCACGATTATGATTACAGTGTTTTTCGTGCATGCACCAGTTGGAGAGCCCTTGAGCCAAGACTTTAAACGTCATTCCGTCACCCCGTTTCCTGTACCCCTTTTACACTCTCATATATGTTTAGCCCTTCAAGTTTCCTTGGACGAAATACTACCCTACTTTTTTTAGAGAGAATTACTTATTGAAAAATATGAAATTCAATCTGGTAGTTTGTTTCAAACAAATTAAAACCAGTCTGAACATAAATGAAATCCTAACCAATGTCTTTTAGGTTAGAGTAAAAACTGCAATGAAATCTTGAAATCTATCAATCCTCCAGCCCTACACATTCACTGTGGCTAGCTAGTTTATATAAGATTATTTAAATATTTCAAAATAACGTTGATTGTTGAGCTTATTGGATTGTCTGCGCAATGAGATAGAGATGCATAGTTGGTCCGTCTTTACTTATCTACCGACTGAAGTGACTGTCAACTTGTAGACATTTATTAAGCCCAAATACCTCCGTCAGCATATACGTATAATTATAATTAAGCTTCAACTAATTACGTCAAATATGTTCGTGGTTTAGCATGGAGATTGAGATTTGATAACCCCCGTGGAGTAAGATGGGTACAGCTTTTAATATTTCTACTCAAACAAGCAGGTTAAGAATCCCTTTGCCTTTGCATTTATGATAGTTTGTGTGTTTTATACTCATTTCAGAGTCAGAGTAAGTCACTCACAAATCACGCGATCCCCACATAATAATTTAATTATTTCTTTCACTCTCTCTCTCTCTCTCTCTTACCTTTCTAAATCGGGAATGATAGTGCTACATTTTGAGGCAATTGGAACTTCCTCAGAGTTTTGTAATGGACCGGGTATTCTGAGGTTTGGACTCTACCGTTGATAAGCCCCTTTATAAACCCGGGGTCGGAGGATCTACAATTTCTTCCATGATCTATCTAGCAGCATGGGACATGTACCATTTTAGAATTGGTAAAGGTCTGATAATAAAAGGTCGCCTGTCTGCCTGCCTACCCGGTCACCGGTGAAATACATTCCTCTGGGAAAAGAGTAATCATGCAGTTATTTACCCATGCGTCCTTACAAAGTATCACTCCAGATAGAATTAATAGACGGCTCCACTAAACCACAAGCTCTTCAAATACGGTCATATTTGATTTCACGTGTTTATATCCATGTAGTAACCAAAAACCTGAGTTCGACACTCCGTGAAAATGAGCAAACAAGGGAAGTGGATTAGCTGCTATTGCCACTATAATATGCATATCAACATCCCAAGAGTAATACTACTCGCTCCACTCTATCTATTATACCTTTTTTTATTGCTGATCTAGACGTCAATAAAATAAAATTCAAAAGCCATGCAAGGCAAAGCGGCTCCAGGCATAAAGCTTCTGTTCAAAAGGGATACACATTCTGATGGATTGTCTCCAAATATTAAATAAGTCCAAAGCTAATGTTACAATTACATCCAGTTCTAAAACTAAAGTCTAGTAGACAACATCGGCAGAAGTCCTTCTTGTTTTTTAGCTTCTGACTCAATGAAATTCCTCACACCTTCTAATAATCTTTTATGACTTTATTATTACTTGCTGCTCATGTCTTGTGCATCTTAATTTCTGTCTGCTGCTATCCGGCCACTACCTTACTTACTACTATTACCGTTTATTATTCCCACAAAAAGCCCTTTTTACTGCAATTTACTACTCCATTATTACTTGAAATTTTATCCGCCACTCGTAAGTCACATTTTATCATACGGCAGGCAAAGGAGTCTTCCTTGTAGTAGCAGCAGAAAAAATATATGTTTAATGTAAAAGTTCATCTTTTATGTGTCACTTTATTCTAGAATATGGCTTAGCACAATTGCATGTAAAGCTTTTAATAGATTTGTTAGCCTTTTGATAAAAAAAAGTAATAAGTTTTTTCTTATAAGGATTTTTAATGCCATCCCATTTATATTCCATTTAATGCATCCTGACATTTAACTGACCCTTCATGGCTACGTCCCCCTACTACTGCTTAACATTGTGCAACTTATGCATTAAACTGCTTTAAGAACTTTGAAATAAATACGTAACTTGTATCTGTATGTTAACTCTTTTTACCTTTCTAGTCTCTTTATTCGAGGAACTTGATCTCTTTTGAGTTGAAACTCTCAATGTATTTCTAGTAAAAAAAGTAACGCAGAGATTTTTTACCCGTACGATAAATAAGTAGTTACATAGTTATACGTAGTAGTAATAGCAGTAGTAGTGGTGGTAGTAGTGTTAGTAGTAGAAGTAGTAGTACTAGTAGTAGTAGCAGTAGCAGTAGTAGCAGTAGTAGCAGTAATAGTAGTAGCAGTAGTAGTAGTAATAGTAGTAGTGGTAGTAGGGGTAGAGTAGTAGTATTAGCTGGATTAGGGAAATGAGGGCAATCAAGCCAGTGTAGTCTGTCTGTGTTTGAAGGAACCTTAAGGTCGGCTACTTTGTTAAAACGTCTTGAAAGGAATCTTAAAACTGTTAATCAAAAAGGGACACAAGAAGCAGCTTTGAAGTTTAACCCTTTGAATTTTACTTTTACACATACTTCGCCATCCATCCATTCTTCAAAATGTTATACTTCTCCATCCTATCATTATTATTATTACTATTATCTTGAGAAATCATAAGAGTTAAAATTAAAGCCCTTCAACCAGCCTTATTTTATTTCTTATTACAACTACTGTAAAAACATCTCTAGCTTTCTTTTAAAACTAAGCCATATAAATATGGTATAGATAAAATATTATCCTATGATAACAAGAGCAGTTTCTACTTCAGCAGAGCATATTAAATCTCTAATAAAAATTGCTTAACAAATACCTGAACTTTCTCGGTCTCTATTCAAAAACTGGAAACCGGAGTCGTTTAAGGGTTCTACGCGATTCCTTCCGTCAACTTCTTCACATAATAATTCTGCTAATCTCGCCCGTTATAAAAATAATGCTTTAATTGATCCAAACCCACTAATAATAATATGCCACTCCTTTGTGTACAATACATGCATGCAACATTTTTCAATTTTAAATACCATAAACGTCTGAATTTAGTAGTTCATGCACTGCAAATAAATAACGCAGTTTTATCGAAGTCTATGAAATTCATCAAGGCAAGGGAGAAACAACAAATTAGGATGTTCTGGTCAGTCGATTGAAATGAGTTGCTTTCATGAGGAAACATATTTCTGTTCCCAGCCCAAAGTGCTCAGGTGACTCATCCATTAAATATACAAAGATAATGGCACACACAATCACTACAATTTTCGCTTACCTTTACAATTAACTACAGTGTGCCAATAGTTTACCTAGAATGCATATTATAAATTCTATCTCTATACAGAAAATTTAACGTATCCTTCGAAAATTAATATTACACTTGATAGTGTAGTCAACATAATTGGGGTCTAGGGAATTACACATGCAGGTAGCAGACTTATATAAAGGAAGGTAGTAATTGTGAAAAATAATTAATAAGGCTAGAAAGCTAATGCCAGGTTATTATCCATTGACTCCCACTTATCCCAAACTATCCATGGCCATGGTTTGTATTATTGTACACTTTAGCTATAATATTCTTGCAAAATCCTGAAAATGTAAACATCCCCAACTCTGTCCATATCGTTAATTGAAAACTTGTGAGAATAAGAAGACCCTGCTAATATTTACCCAAGATATCAAAGCAAGCCGACGTTTCTCCCCATTACTCTTGGTCCTAATTAATACGGATCCAAGGGACACAATACATTCCCAAGATAGATGCTGATAGCTTTAATACTTTCTTTAGAATGCAGTTTGTTAGTGACTAATTTATATTCTTCCAGCTTTAATGATTAAAAAAATAGTCATAAGGTCATAATGTTTTAGACGGGCCTTGAGAGTATCTTGATTTAAAACTACTTCATCTACTGCTAAAACCACTACTACTGTAAAAACCAAAACTACAACTACTATAATAACTATTGTTACTAAAATGATTTACACCTTAATTCAAATGAATTTGTAAAGGGTCAACGGGAAAGCCAGTTGGTCAATGTCTCCAAGTAATGATCCTTTAATCAAATAATAAGAAATAGAGACTGTGTATGATTGGTACAATTGTTTAAGGATCCTTGAGCTTTATCGCGTAAACTAATCCCTGTTGCCTCGGTGTAAGTAAATAAATTTAATATAATTCTTTTTATACTACACAGAACGTCTGATTAGTGATTGGTAATTGACTGACAAAGTTGCTTAGTAGTTGCAGTTGTAAAGCACAAACACAGCGTTAAATAAATACTTTAGCGTATTAACTGTATGGCACACTGTTAAAAGAAGGGGATTGAACACAAGACATTCTCTCTCCATTGATTAAGATTAGGCAACCTTAGTAAGAATAAATAAAGCAAGGATCATTGAAGAGGTGGACAAATAGTAAGAGGTGTATGCATACGAAATCCTTAATCCAATTGTAATAACTGCTATAATGATTTTGCAAAAGAAGAGATCAAACAGGGGATAAAAAAACTGTTGCGAATTATCTACACATTCTTGTTACTTGTGCTGAGCTACTATTAATTCAAATTAACCAACTTATCCTTCAAGGAATGACGGCCTTTCAATTCAAATTATAAATTGAAGGGATCGTTTATCATCTGCTAGAAAACGTATCAACGGAACGAACGTTGCCAAAAAGATAATGTTAAGTTAAAGTGAGTAACTTAAGGTAGATTTGTTTTTACTTTATTAGCATACTTGGCAAATTATTTTAGCGTGGAAGAATTGCGCATTCCAATTCCATGTCACAAAGTGGAAAAAATTAGTTAATTGCTACCTCATCTTCCTCCTGTGTAATAGCTTGACTAGTAAATAATATGAAAATACAATGGAAGAGGTTTAGCTAATGTAGGAGCAAGAATTAGTAGCAAGAAGCCAAAGCTTATGAATCAATGAGGAAAGCTCCTCTTGGCACCAAAAGTGGGATTTCAACAATCGTTAACAAAACCTCTTCGTAGTTCCCACGGGGGGCGGGGATTTATTTGCAAAGGGATTTTAACTGACAGGTCATTCTTTAGACGGAGATGCAACTATTAGTTTATCATTATTTTAAATATAATTATGTTATTTTGTCGGGAATACTTTTCCAAGTTTTTTGTACCCGTTTACCTCGTCGCTTTAGGTTATGTCATGATTTCGTGGCTCATTGGGCTTTCTTACGATTTCCAACAGACACTTGGCTACTAAATACTATTTACTTTATCTAACACACATTGCTCGGCAAACCATTTGGCAAATTAATGTTTAATTTAAATGCCAAACTAAGGCATAAGCTGAGAATTAGAGAGATATGACACATTCAGTATTAGTAGCAGTTTAAAATTTAATTTCTAGGCTTAAAGAACCCTTACACTGCTAAATTGCAGTTATCAGTACGACTGATCGAGAAACCACACATGAAGTATTGTAAATAATTCACTAATTCCAAACACAGGATCATCAGCTACAGCTAGCTAGGTTCGGAGCTATTAACTTTTTAACTTCCCACAGCTACAGCCAAGATCGATTAAAAGCAACCCTCGTTAACCCACTACAACTCCTTCTGTCTCGTCATAGCTTGAATACTAATTTTGTCTTAAAGACAATTATTTCCGCCTATCCTACATGTAAACCACAAACTTTGCCTTTATACCGTTGAATATCTATGCATTCAAAACACTCGAAGCTATAAGAGAGTGCCTTCAATTGTGGATTAAACCTTATAAAAATTCATTCGAGCTACCCTTGGTGCATACGATTATCATAATTAGGAATAAGTTTATGAAATTACCCATCTCTTCCTTTCTTCGTAAGAAATACTGTTTCTTAATAATCTAGTTCTAAAACTTATATTGATGACGGACAGAGTTAAAACAAACCCCCTCGGGTTGTCATGTTTAACTCTTAATTTCCTTCATGAGTTTTGAATAACTGATCAGTTTCCCAAGCCTTTCTAAGACCCAGTTGGACGAGTTGTTGTGAATTGATTGGAAAATTGCAACATTTTTTCTCCACCCCCACAGACTGACCAGGTCAGATGGGTACGTAGAAACAGTAATCTGTAATTAAGGGAGAAGGCCCAAATACCTTCCAGTGTATTAGGGCTAAGTAGCCGAGCATTGCATGTCCAGCCAGCCGGTATAATAATAATGATGACCCTTTGCTGCCCATGTTGTGTTATGTTAAAATAAGGATAATTTCCATGTTCACGATCATTATAATAGTTATAAAACCTTTGTAAAGGTCTACATAGTTTATAAACTCCATAACGAGGTAAGTAGGATTAGCATTTGTAGCAAAGTGTGGATGGATATCAATTAGAAGAGGGATTGTTGATTGGACACAAGCCCTCTCGTAGTCTTACAGCCCTGAATAATAAACAGGGAAGTTCACACAATTACATAACCTAGTAGAATATCAGAATATGCAACAACGTTCAGGGCAGAGATTATCCAACTGATTGAGAGGACCATAATTTGGTCAACTTGGATAAGCCCCTTCAGGCAAGGGCTAATAATTTTTCCCAGAACGCCAACTCTCCCCTGAAGCACTTTTTTATACGGACTTTAATACATCTTCTCATTACTCATCCGCGCGGCTCAGTCATCATCAGTTCTAATCAATCAGTTCCTCTCATAAATATTGAATATCAACCTACTATGTAAAATCCTGGGTAAAATCCCAGGCGCTGTAAAATCCGCTTCAAATGGACACTATACAATCCATATATGTGTGGGTAATCAAGTAACTATTTCCTTTACTAAAACATTCCAAGATTCATTCCTTCATTTCTTAAAAAGCATTCCTTTTTCTTAGAGGGACAACTTTTATTGAAAAAATATAAATAGATTTATGAGGTGAACTGTTTCATTTCAACTTCGTCAATTTCCCCTGACTCATTCTCATTAATTCTATTGATAATTATTTCCATTTGCTACTGTTCTTTGTTGTTCACTCAATGTAATTAATTTAACTTCTACTGGCAGGCTGGAATCCACCCAATCATCATTCTCAACACCTTCGTACGATAAAACTTGCCCTTGATGACGCATTTACTATATACCCTGTAAGTACTTCCCAGTGCAGTGTCCCTGCGCTACTTGTAGTACACTCGAGCGCGTGCAAAGTGTTTTTATTTTAAAATCAACCAGTAATTCTTATACACTACGTTCTTATTTATGAATTAAAGACAACTTAATTGGTATTATTTTTATTCAGAAGGCATCCACCTATTATGAATTTTCATAAGAGAGTACAAGAGCGGTCTTAATTATCAAAAACATTGCATCTGACATTATTCTGTGTCAAACGCCAATATATTACTTAATAGCTTTAATCCAGCATAGGACCTTTCTAAAATTATTTAAAGAATGGGGAATGCATCATCTATTGGAAAAACTGAATCCAACCTAAAACCAACCTACTACCTTCACTCGTTTTCATCATTGTCTAAAAATCTCACTACTATTTTCCACTTCCTTGACCTTTTTATATGAGAATTTTTCAGAGTTTTTTCCTCAAAAATATATAGTGAAACTGCATCACAAGAATGGGGTATAATTGCCTGCAAAATATATACAGATCTATAAAATCTGAAGATTTTTTTAGAGGATGGAGGGAATACACACCTTTTACATGTACACAGATCTGGCTATTTATAATAAGAGAGGATCTTTAAGGGATGTTTGTAATGTTAATGTGATTAGTTATAGGACCCAGCAAGGGGCTCCTTCCATTAATTCCTAGGTTTAGAACCACTCAACTGTGCAATTGGACACGAGGGTCCGTTCACATATACAACCAACTAATACTTGTTCTTATGAACTTATGAAAAAAACTGGTGAAAAAGGTGAGAAAAAGAAACCTTAGAATTTCATATCCTCCTCCTCCTCTTTCTTCCTTACCAAGTTTAGAATTACCTGGCATTGCAACCAACAACTCTACAGGCATACAGTCAGTCCACAAATATATAAGAGAACTTGAAGGAACAAATGCAGGTGGTGAGCCAGAATTAACCGAATAGTTCAAAAGAAAGGGTCCCTAGACCCTTGACGACTGTCATCCTCCTCTCAATGAGTTAACTATAACTGTATAACATTAAGGGCCCTGCCTGCAGTTTGAAGTAGTCGTAGTTGTAAAAGAGAACTTTAATCATTCACTCTGTCCAACCCAACAATAGTCTTATTAAAAGTATCCTCCAGGGAGGACACAAACGTAGACCCTTGAGAAAGAAGCCTTAGAATAGGCCAAGTTAGGATACCTTATTCAGTTAAAGAGGAAATGCGGGACAATATAATGACCACGATGGTCTTCGTAGGTTAGTCTAGCCAGATGGGAAAGAAACCACTTCTCAAAAGTATACAACTTATTACTGAAATAAAATATCATCGGTAGGTTCAGTGCTAGTGATTATGATTATAGTAGTAGTGGGTAGACTATAGCACCCTATCCAGTGGGTTTTGTATTGAAAAGGGGATTTATTTGAAGGGACAAATGACATGTCAAGTGTGGGCACTCGAAGGGAAAAAGGAAGGTGAAATAATGCAACAATAACTGCAACATGACGAGCCATTGTTCCCTTTGATTCTTACACCATTTTCACAACTAGAACTCTGTACGTTTGCTTTTACTAGATCTTAAAATGGGACAAAAGGCTTCAATTTTCTTCATTTCACTGCATTCCATCCATGACAAGAGGGATTTGCAGGGAAAAGTGTAGTCAACATCAATATAGAGGTACCTTTTTTTAGTGCACGAAGATGCAGTTTTGTATAGCTATTCTGTACAGTCTGTTATAAATAAAATGAGATCCTATAATACTACTTTGGTTAGAATAAATAGTAAATGAATGAATGCTAAAAGTAAATATATTTGAGTTGAAGAGAGATTTAGGTTTTAAAAAAGAGAGATTAAATCCGATATTTCCAACCAGTTATTATTATTCAGTTCCTGTCCTGAAGATTTAAGCTTTTTCAGAAGGAGTTATGCATAAAGCATAACCGTAAGGAATTGGCAATGAAATGGCATCTGAAACTTTCATAGTCTAATGTCACTTTATGTAATAAAAAAATATACCTTAGCCAAAATCACACAAACCTTCCGTTTTACTTCCAAACTGACTTTTGAATGACATGAGTAGAGTACCTACCTTCCCTTCCTGCCCATCAACCTCACATGAGAGGGGGGCAATAGTGTGTATTTTTAAGGTAAAGGTATGTAAGACTTTTAGAAATATTAAATTAAACAGATTCCTCTAGGCAATCCGGTTTGTCTCCCTTTCTCTCTTTTGTGGAAAACCTCAAGTAAAAGTTTTCATTAAAATGCGTACACGCTCTTCTTCAAAATTTACACTGTCCTCCGTTTCACATTGTTGCTAGTCATCATGGGCATCGCATAGTTATCTCTAAGTTGGAAACTGTCACAAAAGTCAGACCCAAAGTTGACATGAAACTGCTCACCATCGTCCATCCCAGTAGTTCTACTATCTCTCTCTCTTTGTGTTGTAAAACGCAACAACGGTATAAATTATTCTCTACTGCCAAAATTACCAAACAATAAAACACCCATTCAGCTTACACAGAATTCCAGAAACAGGGGGTCCACCCACAGCCGCTTTAAAGCCGAGGGTTTAAATCTACAACGATACTCAATAATAATGGGGGAATGCTAAATATTTGGATTACTGTTTATTGTCAACCTTTTGTTAAAATTTTAGATTAATGACATAGACATTCACTCTAATTTAACTGCATATGATTTATATGGACGGTGTACGTGGTGATCTCCGCCCACACACGGGGAATGTGGACATGACATGACACAAGGTAACCGGATAGTCACCCAAAACTACAATTGCCTTTCTCAGATGAATTAATTCCCATTCATGACCCCATCATATACGCAGACTAATCTAATGCAAGAAACTTGTAAATTATTTATTAATGAAACGAAAACAAGGAATAAGCTATGCTGAGGTAACACTAGGTAAGTTTCCACCTGCATTCCTATTAGTTATAGTTTGTGCCCATTTTTACTGATTTTTTTTTTAGTTTTTCCTGTTAAAAACCAAATAATTTATCACAAATAAACCGCATCACTGACACCAACAGGATTAAAAAGAAGCTCAAGATTAAGATCTCTCTGGGAACACTTTTTGTTTTGCATACAGCACGTTTATACACGCAACATACTTACATGTTATGTTATATGTATTAGAAACATGGCCAAGCCAGTTGACACTGACAGTGTTGGAGGGAGCAGGATGGACACCGGAGATCCTTACTTATTTTAATAAATACAAACTTGACACTTAAATATGGAGATGAATAGATGCTAATCTAACTTTTTTTATACTCACACACAAAACAAGTATCAACTTACGTAGGCACAATTTCACTTATCGTCCACTATTACTACTGCTGGGATTAAAATTATAAGGTATCGGGAAGACTTATCGGAGGAGGACCTCTTCTTTCTCAAAGTAACTTTTTTGTCAGTTAATAGTGTGACATTTTTACTCATTCCTATTACCTTTAGTTTCGAGAGGACATTACTTTATTTTTTTTAATGATTTGAGGCCTCAAGTTGAAGAAAACCCACTAATTTACCTCGATAAACAATCCCCCAAAATATTAGGTCAATGGCATTAATTAATAAGAACTTAAGCTTAGCAGTAGTTTTAATCGGGGGATTATCCAGTTAATAGATTAAATGTTGAGTTCAACGTTATAATACCTTTTAGTGAAGGATAGGAAGGCAGTGACATTGGCCAAATGGTAAATATCCCTTTGAGAAAGAGAATTAATTTCCATAAGAAAGACTCCAAGCTGGTTTATTCCATTTACTTATTCAAATGTTGGTAGTTGTGACTTAACTAGTACTTTAATAATAGTTGGAACTTACTTTTTAGTATTGTATTCTCCCTTCTAACAGCCAGTAATATATTATTAGAGTGGAATCTGGTTGACTTGACTGACGGTCGAGGACGAAGACAAATGTCTTAATCATAAAGGAATATGAGATCCTCCGAAAAGGAATCCCCATCTCCAGAGAAACTTGGCTTCAACTTGTTCAGTTAATGTTAAGTAAAACACATACATACAGAAAAAAAGATATAATTTATCTTTTTCAACCAAACCTTCTGAAACTGGAACTGATCTTATAGTAAGGAATTTCTATAGGGAAGATATAGGGCAGGGTACTTTTATAATGTCAGGAAACTCACGTGGGGTTTTACTGAATCTCCGGATCTTAAGGATTTCGGGGGAATAATTCTGGCTACACAAACCCGTTCACTCGAGTAGAGTTTTGAGGTTCTGGCTATGAATTTAGGGTTCTGCCTTTGCAGGTTTTCTGGAGCTTCGAACGTATAGCTATACCCAAAAAACCCAATCGCAGTAAAAAAAAAACCCGACCTCTTTCTTCCCTGCATTAAAGGTCATATCCTGTTGGAAGGTTTGTTAGTTAGTAGTTGATGAGTAGAGCTAATTGTAAGTCATAAAGAGTAAGGTACTAAAAGTTAAGAAAAGGTCTCTTCTTATAGCCATCGAGTCCCAAAGTTAAATTGGAATCGTTTTGTCAGTGCCAAATCCAGACTCATTTCATCATCATCATCATCATTACTCATCGGACTCGGAGGATTCATTTGTAAATTTGTACAACTGCCAGCAACCAACAGTAGAAAGGCATAAGGCCCGAGAGCAGAACGGAAGTATGAGAAACAAAGGAGGAAATACCTTCCAAAATTAATTTTCACATTAGCAAAAACTGAATAATATTACTTTATCTCTATTTGTTTAACATTTCCTTCTAATCAGGAATCCTTGCTTCACTAATGCTAATTAATGGTCTATTCTAAAGCAAATAATTACTCTACGTTTTACACTACATTATGTCGCGCCTGATCTTTATTAATTATTCTTACTGCTAATTACAGATAACCCTTCATCCCGTGAGTCTTTACTAGCATAATAAAAATTACAGCGCTTTTTAATTAAACATTAGTTTTAAATTTGTGAAGAAGTACTCTAAATTTTATTGCAAATCTAGCAGACTCTGAACAGGAATTCTAATATAAAAATCTATATAAATGACTTCCTTCGCTACTGAATGGAAACATAAATACACCATCAGTCGAAACAGGCAGACGGCAGACCTAGCAAGATCTGGACAATTTCCATCTCCAACAGAGAGAAAGATAAGAGTGCAAAAAACCTCAACATTTATTTTTCTGCTAGCTAAACTAAAGTGTGCTTAATGGAGGTGAAAGTGACTAGGGCGTTCGTTCCCCCGTTTCTTGCTTATTTTTTTCATTTTATTTGTTAAGATTTTTCCACCAAAGAAAAGCGTCATAGACAGATTAACCCTTGCTTTCCATCCTAAAACTACTACTTTACCCGTTAATAAACCCAGTTCTTGCCGGGACTTGGCAGCAGGGCTCAAGAAAACGGACACAAAGCGGGTAGTAGTAGTTTTAGGCAGGGTCATTTATTTCCGATACAAATGCCAGTATGGTATATCCGTACGTAGTGGACTATTTACCGGGTAAGAAGAAGGAAGAGAATTCTGGTTTTTGCGTGATCCGAGGCTATTATGATATGCCAGTTGATTTATTTCCCCAACCTCTTAGCCACTTATCCAACATAAGTCATAGTTCATTCATGTAGTAAGTCATAAGAATAGTCATCATCTTAATAAGCTTACTTATTATAATACAACAGCAATTGCATTTGGCTCCATCAACCTGCATAAAAGGAACGGGATTCTTCATCCAACAAAATACTCCTTATTCGTACACACTTATCTAAATAATAGAGTCTCTTCCAGCTTTTGCAAATTTCCTATGAAAACATTCCGGTAATTCTAAAGTTAAGTACGTGGGGAACCGTGGAATAAACTCAACACCATGTTATGTTACAGTTGTGTATAATAAACTATAATTTGAAACTGAAATAACTCAGTTGACATTTGACATCCCGTTTTACTTCTGTCAATGACTAAGAATCAAATTTAAAGAGTCAGCATGGACTCTTGACTACTAGCCTTACTTGTAAGCCGTCTTTCATTACCTTCAGGCATCCTTTTTAACGTTGTTCCGAGTAAATTCGAAACCAAAAACTTTATATCCTATGGGTTCATTGGTTACTGTCTAGTAAACGTAAGTAGTGTGGACTATTAAGTCCTCTTTTACGATCCCAAACCGGTGAGGGAGTTAAAAAAGTTAACAAGTACTTGGATGGATATGGATCGTCTGGTTTTATTTTATGAATGTCAACTAAAGAACCCTTGTTGTTTTGACTACTGGCTAAAACTTGATCAGAGAGGGTGATAATTATAAACAGCAGCAGGGTCTCTCCTTCATTATTCTGCCTGTATGCACATACTTCAGAGAAGCTAGTTTTTTTTCTAAATAAATTTGCTGTTCGAAAGAAATCCTATGCATGTCTTTTAAAACAGCAGCAGCAACCAGTTAGTTAGCAGCTTGTAACACCAACACCACGAACGAGCTAATCACCCGCAAATAAAATAACATCACTACATACATTATATATGTTTCTAGAGAAACTACTACATTGCTGGTCAAGGTGCATAAGTATGGCAGCTATTGTCGGCTAATCCTCCAAGTAAGTCCAAACTCTCAGTGCTATTATAATCATGGACATTACTGACGGTAGAAAAGGGGTTCTTTGAAAGAGGAATAAAAAACATTATACTTTTAGGTAAAGAGCTAAGGTAGGCTAGGTAGGTTATTGTGATTGTAGGTAGGAATAGATGGGTGAGATTGTAAAAAAAATCATTATAGAATTTTGATTGTAGTCAGGAAAACACAAAAGGAGAGACTTGGCCAGTCGTCCTCCGAAAGAAACACCATGGGACGTTTTTTACAACTCATTAGCCCAGCTCATCACATACAATCATCGGGTATAGCAAGGGATTAAAGTTGTGCTTTTTAAGATATAACTTGGCACAGATTATTATTATTTTATTTAATATTTAGAGGCTATAGGCTGGTTTTACACTTTCGCAAATTATAGTAGATACTTGTTTAGATAGTATTACCGCATTGTCTCTAATTGGGGTCGGGGCTATGACGGTTTTTAAGGGTCAAATTTAATTTACAAATAAATAGGGTTTATGGGGCTTCCTATTCGAGGGAGGTCACTAATCGAGATAACAGTGTATGCTTTTGTGAGGTTTACAATAATATCTAATTGATAAATTCCCCAATTCTAATTACTATTTAAGTTACTACCTTCAACCTTACCTTCTAGCTAATAAATGGCTGGACTAATATAACCAACATTTAATGAATAGCTTTAATAAAAAATTAGCTAGCTTTTTAACCTTAACTACAAATAATGTAACCTTATTTGATCCCTTACCAATTTTAAATGAGCCGTAAGAAAGATCAATGAATAAATGCAAATGTTTTTCAGTGTTGTGTAACCAAAAGACATGACTACTTAAGCAAAAAAATAGTAGGATGCATGAGAAGGGTCCGAGATTTAGTAAGGAAATGCAGCCAAGATTTTCCTAAACATAAAATATAATAACCTCACGACTTTTAATGTGCATAATGTTGTAAGAAACTTGTTGTAGGAAATGAACCAAAAAATAACTCATTGTTGTTGGTAAAAAGAGCAAAAACCATGTTCAAGTAACAAAATATGTAGTTTAGTATTAATAGTTAGTCTGAAGAACTTTTTCTTGGCCCCTGAGTCAGTGGCGGTTCAGAAACTGCTGGTAAAACGTGGTTAAGAAGAGATTTTATAATTTAAAAATCCGACACATTGTATTCTGTGGATCTTCTATATTAATCTGCGTGTACCTCAGCCAAAAAGAACAACACATCTTCCTTGTGAATGTAGAAATAATAATAATCATGATAGTAAAAAAGCCGTCACTGCTCAGTATGCAGTAGTGATAGCTTTTCTCACTCTTTTTTACACTTGTCCTCCGCAGTCGTCGATCGGTTGATTAACTTTTTGTAAAGAAGACAAGAAGGGAATGAGTGACGAAAATAGCTCCTTCTCGGCTTTAAGAAATCAGTTTATAATTATCATCTCCCACTTTTACTACTAACCTACCGACACAACGGCTTTTTCTTATGGGCTTGTTTAATCTGTGCAAAATTACTCTAATGATTTTTATGATCCTGGGGATCTTTATTTTCTGCTTTAATACCGATAAGCGTGTGTTCTTCAAACTATTACTACAAATAACACACTTAGTAGAGGTTCTGTAGATTATTACATCCGTTTTATAAGCTTTAAGCACCTATGAAACCTTCCTACTCCTCTTCTGGAGCTAATAGCAAGTTATAAATTAAAAGTGATTTTAACTGGTAGTAAAGTGTGGTTTTTCATGCTCCAAGCTCTCTTCAGCCTTTAATAGGTTAAGGTAATCAGAAATCACAGAATTAGAATCCAAGTCTCACATTGAGAACACTTGAGCTCATCTCAGAGAGTAAAGTAAATATCACCTTCTAGCATTAATACAGTATATAGCGATGCGATGGTCGCAAGCTAATGGTTAGATGATCCAAATACCTCTTCAATTACTATCCGCTCTCATTTTTAGAACACTAGCAGTACAATGGCTCATACGATATAATCCAATCTTGGGATTTAACTCAACTACATCCCGCGGAGTACACTTCATTTCAAGATACATAAGGTTCTTTTAGCAACTCTCCTTCAGCGGGTTGTATTCTCTAGCAACATGCAGTAAAATGGTTATCAACTTGACTACTTAACTTACTACTAATACTATAAGACCGAATGTTGGAAAGTTCTAATCTATGTAGATTGGTCCATGTCGTCGTAGCTCAACAGACTTTTTTCTCATCTCTTCTTACGCGTTCTCTCCTCTCTGAATTATTTTTTACTAACTTTTACTAACCAAGAAGACGGTGTACCCATGCCATAGTAAAGTACATGTTCTACAAAAGTACGCATATATCGTTGGGTCGTTTTATTTCGTAGGACTGGACAAGGGAAACATAAATCAAGTGAGAGTACTTCTTCTTGGACTTGTTCTTCTTCTTCGGTGTCTGTCTGGACTATTCATCCTCCTCCTTCTTCATAATAATAATAAGAAAAAGAATAAGATTATGAGGCTCAACTCTTCTTACAAAACTCTTTGAGTAATGTTGGACGCTCATAAGCGTTCCTCGTTGCATTTGGTGGATTGTTGCAGTCAACAAACCTTGAGAAGATGAGACTTTTATGTATACTTGTATATACTACCTCCTTGACAATTCAACCTTGTTCTTATTCCTATTTAAAAGTAAGGGCCTTTTTTCATAGGAATACAACAATGGGCACTTCTTCATCGGGAGAACTGTTCTCTGGGTCGGACCTACAGTAGAGTGGTGGACAGTACCAGCCTGTCTATCAATATCCCTTCTATCTATCTACATTCCTATTACTTCTTGTCGAGGGGGAGTGGTTAGCTTTACCAGGAGTGCAATTCAATACCGATTTCGAACCAAGTAAGGGTAGGAGGCCCGATTCAGCTGGATGGAGGTAGGTAAGGTAGAAAATGGTGCACAGCGGGGAACTCTTTGGAAAATTAGAAATAATTGCTCCCTCTTTTCACCGGCTGAAAAATGTTAGAGATTATGGCCAACAACTGCATACCCACACAATAGTGTAGGATTATTATTAACAATTAACATCACGACGACTACTAGCAGTAATTAGTATCTTTTGCGTTATCTCCCTAGCAGGATTTCAAACTTGAGGAGAGTAGCCAACCACTTACATGTGGTTTACGAACAGCCCCTTGAAATAATCCCATTATTAGCATTCGTATGAATATAGTAAAAAAGTGGATCAGAGAAGAGACAGGAATATTTTTGTGACAGACGATCAGACTGATTTTGAGATGAATAAATATGATATACACAAGCGTATGATGATGAAGATGGTTGGATAGGATTTGATAAAGTTTTCGAGCAGATTGAGATGGGTTGGATAGAACTTAGTAGATATGGGATGATTGGATTTCGTGGGTGGCTATGACTATTGGTCTTTGAGCCCAGCCGGGGTCCTCGAGTGACACATTCATTCACAAGTGGATCTCATTAGAGATGGTCCGAGATTGATGAGAAATATTCACCCAAGAGCTGTCAACCGGGTTCAGGTGGAATTCCTCATCACAATTTATTTACCCTTGATTCTCTCAGTTGATATCCCACCGAAGACAACCATCCCTAGTCCATCCGCCGATCTCATCTCATGAATCAGACAGACTGCCATGCCACCCAACCTTGTTATAACATCTTTTATTGTACCTTATCCTCTTTATACAACAACTATCCTCTCATCAGATACCATCCGTATGCATTCTTACACTATAAAAAGTACAAACAAATCCCAAGTGGTTCAAATCAATTGGACTGGTTTTATATTCTCCAGAGAAGAACCACCCAAGATCATCCTTCCCTTCGGTTAGTTCCTGCTATAAACTTTTATACGGCCACAAACTATTATTGATCCAATATTGGGTTTTTATACAACCTATACTATAGTCTCTCTCTGGGCTATTTACAGTTTATACTACAGTAAGGTTCATACAACACAAGGGAGTCCTTTTATAAGATTAAGGTCGCTCTTCATAACCAATAAATATAAATCACTCGGGGGATTCGATTGCACTTTTAACCCTGAAATTCCCATTCTTTCTTTCTTTCCATAATCTAACTTTTATTGCAATAAAATTATTTACTTTTAAAGTTGTAAGGCCCTCTGCCAATAACCTATTCTCACTTGCATCAATTTTAGCATAGTTCTTTCGTGGGAGAAAACAGGTCTGGAATTTCAGTAAAACATTTTTTTTTACAAAAACGTTTATATAACTGTATGCGTGATTTCTTGTAATCCATTCCACCTAGTTTAGTTAAAAAGATTCCGACTGTTGTTGGGTAGCAATGTGTATTTTCTTCTAGTTTATAAATCAACAGGAAAAGGTTTTCCAACATGAGAGAAGAATGATAAATTCAGAGAGAAAAGGTTAAGATTGTTGATAGGTTGATGATATCTGACTAAAGATCAGCACCAACCGGCAGAGAAGGGACTTTTGATGATAGGGAAAAAACGCTAACGTCCAATTTATTTTTTTATCCACAGCCAACTCTACTCCACAGTCGTTGTAAATGACACAAGACACTTTGCACGGCGCTCATTTATTAAGGACAAATCATAATATTAATTCTCATGCGAGGAGACCATCATCAACCAGGTTTTTTTATCCAGAGAAATTCATACCAGGTCTATAGCCACGAACAGTTTCTATCTATGCATCGTTTACAATAAAAAAGGCATGTAGGAATGGATATACGTGGATGTGCGAGGGTGAGGATAGAATGTCCACTTTGAATTCAGATCAGGTCAAACAAAACAAACTTTGATCAACTGGGCGATCGTGGTCATGACTTTTGGTTGTCCAACCACAACCTCACCTCCTCAAACTTCTTCACAACTTTTATAATGCATGATGATGATGGTCAGTAAAGGGAAAATCCCATCATAAGCTTCACTGAGTTTACAACATGTTTGCCTAATCTATCGCTTAACTCAAAGTTCTTCACTTACTTACAGAGTAAACCAAATAGGGATCAAAGTATTAGTTTACTGTTTCAAACCACATATATATCTCCAGACGTACAATTTTTGTTTTTAAATCCAAACAGATTTGAAAAAGAAACAGGAATTAAATGGTTTGAGTAAACTGAGTAAATGATTTTAAGTGAAATGAATCTTTTAGCAAAACATCCAAGTGTTTTTTTTTTCATACGAAACGTTCTCATACAAAACGTTGGCATTTAAAGAACAAATCTGAGGTGGTTCAGTCGTATAATATTAGTATTTTGTGTGTGGAGTTACCTATGAGATATTAAGTATTTCAGAAGCACAGAGTGACTCGATCGGCGGAGAAAAGGTGGTGAACGACGAGACCAAAACCTTCTCAAATGTCAACCTAAAACTCTTCTCTGTCAATCTGGTCAGAATAATAAGATAACCTTCATCCACTCCAAACTGTTTTTTTCCCTCCCTCTTTTCTACACAAAGTTAACAAATAGCTAGCTAATATATTAAACAGATTTTTTTTGTAATCTGACTTCCAGCGTTATATAACGTCAGTATTCTAAAGAAAACCCGTATGTCTTGCGGCAAACGAAATATGAGAGTTTCCCCGTCGGCTCATCTCTCATTTAATTCTATGTTATAAGTCTTACTCAAATGAAACCATTATTATGAATCCCTTGGAGCCCTTCAAATAACCTGCAGGATCCTTGGGCATAACTATCCAATGTAGCCAAAAGAAACGGGGAATAAGCTGATTAAAAAAGACGCTTCGCCAAGATTTACTGAAAAATTGGGCCCTCAGTTATTTTATCGTTTTCATCAATTTTTATTTTTACCAAGTAAAAAGGTACCCTCTTTCATAGAAACAGTCACATCCTTACTCTTATACAAAATGACAACCAAAATTTAAATAAAGTAACCCAGTGCATAAAACAACAAAAGAAATGGCAAGATAATTATCCAATTGTGAGTCAAAGCTTTTGCTCCAAAAATTCAGTATCTTCCTCACGAAACTTTTAACTCGTTCAATTTATCCATTGCATCATCATGATACGAACGGGACAGTGGATGAAAAAATAAAATAATTTCAACTCAACATTAAACTTGAGAATGAGAACAGGAGTAAAAAGTGTTACCAGCCGGGTAGTATTATAATAATACAGTACTAACTTATGAACTTAAAAGCACTCTGGTTTTATTTTATGTCCTCATCGGTTGTTGTAGGGACAAATCTGGTGCAATAAAATGTTTATTGCAATAAAATGTGGTTTAAAATCCTGAGAAAACGTTTTAGCCCCTCCTTCATCTTACTTTAGCAGTACTAATCCTAATCAAATTTAACGGAATAAGTTGGCTAATCCTCTCTTAAGAGTTGACTGAAGCCACAGAAAAGAAGAAAAGTGGTTTAGTTAAGTAGTTGACTGACTTTTTAGAATGTCATTGTCATCCTCGTCGTCGATGATTTGTCGTGTCGCTGTTAGAGATATAATAACTACACCCTATTTTTCTGTGCAGCAATTCCATAGGGAAAGGTGTGAAGTGTTTTTGATAGTCTCTTCCTTGAGTAGTTGTACTAGGTTGTAGCAGCGAGGATGATCAGATCACGATGGTCTTGGTAGTTGTCGGAGAACAAGTCCATTAAAAAGGGTGAACTGAATTACATTTTAGTGCCAGAAGAGTGGTGGATTGTTGTTATTGCTGATTGTTAGTTGATGGCGAGCCTGATTAGCTAAGAGGTTAAAGCCAACTATGTGCATTGTTTGTCTGCTAGCTACAACAATGCAATAACCCTAAGAAGATTCAATCTCACTATGCAAAAGTTACACTACTTGTCTGAAAAGTACTCTGTATGCTGGCTGTGTGAGCAGGTTTCAACAATTATTGATAAACTCTGCATTAAAGCTAGATGATGCTAATCCGCTATAAGAACTGGTCCACTCGTCCTTTTCAAATTAAATGAATGCTGAACGGGGATCGTAAAATAAACACTTGTTTATCATCTTCTCGGATTGTTAAATCTACCCTACCTTCTCCATACACTTTAGTACTTGATACCTTCATAATTCTTCTTGTAGGGGATGCCCCATCGGGTTCGCACTGAGTCCATACTTTTAATAAATGCATATAAACCTCACTAATCAATCACGAGTAAACCAAAAAGCTTACACTTTGTAAACCATACACTCTACGTTACAGCCAATACAACCCCATATCCCTAAAGCCAACCCGTATTTTACATACTGTTAGTCTTAGTTTTAATATCCGAACGATTCAAAAACCCCAAAAATCAGTATTAAACCTGACTCGATCATAAACCTAAGTGAAACCCCTATAATGTTTCCAACTAAGCTAAGTACCCTTTCTAAAACCACTTTACTTAAAACAAAACCCCAGTGTTGGACCTTCCCTAGATCTTAACCCATCATCAAATCAGATCATCAGAGAGTAATAAAATCAAGTAGGAATCACCCCCAACACCTCGAACCATTTAGTTTTTTTTACCAAAAAATACTCTCCAATAATTAAATAAAAGAATTAAGCTAGAAGTAATTGTATTAAATTGGAAAATATTCCCCTATTCGCAAAATAATTGGTCTAACCATGAATATTCTTTTACCCTATTCAAAAGGAAAGGGACTAAAAGTTAAAACCTCATGGTCAACATTTCAACCAGAAATAACAAAGCGATAAATAACTTCTGAACTGAGGAGCTGACACTTAGTTTTTATACTTTTAAAACATTTCCCTCGACGTATGTACACTTATTTTTTGTTTAATCGTATCCTTCTATATTATCAGAGTATTGCAGGATAAGACAAGCAAGCCGGTTGGAATCTAATAAAGATAAATTATAGTTTGAGAGCAAGAAGAAGAGGATTGATGAAAAATAAGAATTGATAACTTCTACTGCTAGTACGAGTTTGAAATAAATCTCATTTAAAATTCATGAAACAAGTTGTTCAGTCTTATAGAGCTTTTTTAATATTATTATTTTTTATATGCCCGGTGGACTCTCTTCCTTAAAACTCTAAGGAGATCCGCCCCAGAATATTAACAAGTTTCGGTAAATGGACATCCCAACCTAACCTATATCTATGGGCAACTACACCGCTGTAATAAATACTATCAGCAAAATTATTATAGCTTAGAAGAGGAGGATGGCCAAAGTGGTTTTTCCTCTACAGTTTCCTATAGATCACCCAAATTTGAATGACAGATCGCAAATCAATGGGTGAACAAAAAAATTAGAAAACTGATTAGAACGCTGAACTGAGTGGGTTTTCAATTAACACTTCTCGCATACCCTTTTTACCTGCCTACCGGCCTACCTACCTCGCAGTTACCACTACATGCAGCTCATATTTTTCTAATAGTATGGGGAGTTTATGGGAATTTAAAATCCAACATTCTTTAACCAGCCGCATCCTTTCCCTTTGAACTTTTGACTTACAAAGTTTACTGACTTTTTTCTCCAAGTAATAATAAAACTTTTTAATAAAATAAAGCACAGTTCTCCCACTTTTTACTAACCACAAGCCTTTTTTACCTTCTCCGGTAACTCTTCTATACTTTTACTCGATTACTATTTGCCTACATATTGCACATTTTAAAAGGCCTAGTTTAATCTAAAAAAAGCCCCCAAACTAAATAATCTCTCGACTCTTTCCAAGCTGACACTGTCCCCAGTTCCCGATTGCCAATTACCTTTTGATGCAATAGAGATTAGTGCATGATACCTTCATAATTCTTCCTGTTGTATAGTGATGAACTTAATATTAAATAGCCAAGAAAGAGATCGAGATTAAAATTAAAATCTACTAGAAGTAACACCAACACCCATCAAGAATGCTGCAATTCCCCATTATCATTATTACTCAATTGAGTCCAGGTCAGTGTTCAACTTTCAACTCCAAGCCCATCCCTCTATGCATTTTTAAACACTTTCTTCAGAAAAAAGGTCTCAAAGCAAGTGTTATGTCTCTTACCTCAAAACCAAAAGGTAAGTTTAATCACGGTTAGTTATTAAAAAGGTAAAAACCATAATAAAAATCCCACTTTAAATTAACTATTAATTATTCGCAAATCCACCTCTGTCTCGCTTGTGGCAATGCAATCCATCAAAACTGCTAAGAACCCTCCGCCGGGCTTTAACCATAAACTGCTACAAGAAGACTATCTTTTTAATTAAAAAAACGACAGCTGCTGTCCCACGCTTCAAGTTCAAGTCTTTTTCGCTTCCTTGCACTCCTCAACTAAGTCCTTTCATAATTTCAATCCCAATCATAATATTTCCTACATCGCTTACACATTTACTGTAAAATATCTATAAACGCCGGCCTCTTTAAAGCGTTTTTGATAACGAAATAAATATTTTAGAAGCCCAACTCTAAAAAACCGGGTTTTGCCAGCTAAATAACTTTATAAAAGTAAATTGACAAGAAAAATTCCTCCGTAGTAATTTCTGAAAAAATCAACCCGAGGACTGCACTTTGCATTGCATTGCTAATCGTGTAATGTCTTGCGCTGCATATGCTAACTTTCAAGTTGTAAAGTAATAATCAGTTAGTATTTGATGAATATTATTATTACTAGTGGTAAGACGCCTCATGCATGTACATTCTTGATGAAAGTCAAAGGTGTGAGCCAGTTAGTTAAGACGGAAAAGGGATATTTATTACTGCGAAAAGTCGTCATAAACCGACCAAAGAACCCTATCCAGTACACAAATGAATAAACCTTAAGTTCCAAATAGTAGTAGTAGTAGTAGTAGATAAGTAGTTAGTAGATTAGAATAAAATATATATTATAAAGAGTGTGAAAATCCCTGTAGTAGAAGTACCTCTCTCGGTCTCACTGATGATGACCACTTCATTAACTCTTTGTCACTTTAGCCAAAAGCCGCACATGATTTCCATGAATTTTTTTTTATGTTTATTACTCTTTTTTACAAACTAGTCCTACTTGCTGTAAGAACTTCTATGCATTTTATATAACTTTTGTATAGTAAAAATATACTTTGTAATTGAAGAAGTAAAGTAGATTGTAGAGTGGATTCTCTTTTTAAAAAAATAGCTCGGCTACAATTTGTAATTTGCAAGAGTATCATTTCACTTCGCATGCATTCCTTGTAGATAAAAGGCGAGAACAGTCCTCCAGATGTAATAATTTATCTTATCATTTGGCGAATTTTTTCCCCAACTGGAATGTGGTTTAGAGTTTGAAACCAGATTAAAGTAAATGGCAAAGCCCTTTGGACTTATTTATTTATCCACGCCTATTAAATTTTACCACAGTCTGTCACTCGATCTCTTACATTAGTTTTATTGGGTGCTATTATTTGTCTGACATTTTAATCTATTAGCAGGAAGGCAGTAGCCATTCTCCGAACTGATCTATTAACCGTCAGTAGGGGCCAATACCCGCAAAACCTCGGCTTTTTTTCCTCGGCTCCAGAGGTTAATTTTGGACAAAATTGGCTGGCCGATGAAAAGATCGGCCAGGCCGATGGATTTC
>JAQFZX010000479.1:0-57022 GCA_034682405.1 Hydroisotoma schaefferi | reverse complement strand
CCCGGTTTAATTCCCCATGGCAAATCGGAGTTTGAAACAATAATTCCCCAGGGGAATTAAATCGGGAAATACGGTAAATTATTTTCAAAATGAAACTGTCGATTTCATAAATAACAAAGTTGATCATCCTGAACTCCAAAGCATTAAAGCGAGTCTTATGGAAGACTCAAGTAGCAAAATGAAGTACTTCTTACTATGAAGGAAGTTGTAAAATTAATGAACCGTCCCAATCAATCGAAATGTGCAGGCAAAAGTTTAATGACAGATTTAGTACAAGATTAAAAAGGAGGAATTGATTGCTTCCTTATACTCGTGGTAATCCTAATAAATATTTGAAGTACCAAGATGTAAACCTAGTAACCCCCTGCTGCTAATAATGTGTGATCCTATATGATACTTTAGTAGTCGGTGGGATAGAATTAGAACTTAGGAATTTGATGATAGAATACCCAAGTCCATTAACAGCATTACCCATGCCATACATGGACTTTAGTGACACAATTCCATCACTTTTATCAGCTTTTCAAAAGCTAGTCAAATTTTCCATGGGTAGTTAGACTCTCAAGTCTACAAAGATTAAAGTGGCTCATTACACTCTCCCAACCGGCTAGAATAGGTTAATACAAACGTGTATGGAAATAAAGGCTGGGCTGGTTAAACACTTACCATCCGCTTGCCAGGTAGATGATAGCTTGAGGAGATTATTCGGACTAATTATGGGACTCCCAACCCATTAACTGATGAAAGGGCTTAATAAAGTCTATACTTGCTATTCTAATCGTGTTAATAGATCTTTATTTATTATTCAGTATGGTATGTGAGTAATTGCAGTCAGTGTTAGGTAAAGTTATGTTATCAATTGAAATACCTTCCAAATACGGTTACAGGAATTCACACATTTGTTCTTATTAATAATAATTACGTGTATCAATAAAGATAATGCTGTAAAATTTCAAAGTTTTTTCTTAGAGGAAGACACATTAAAGAATTATTTATTAGGCTAACTAAAGCCTAAAGAATTTCTTTCTGCCAATGATAAAATATTGCATTACCGGATGAGCTTCAATTATTAACAATTGATTGAATTACAGAAGACAAAGAGAAACAGTTTAAAGTAAAACTGATACTATTGAATGCTTCCCAATAATTAATTGTTACGAGTTATGTACGATATTCGATTGTGGTAAAAATGCTTATAGGAACTCTTATCTAATTTCCAAAAATGTCTGTCCTTTTCTCATCTAATTATAATTATGTTTTAAGTATACAAATGGTGGAGCAGTGCTTCTTGGGGGCAAAAACAAGCTTTTTAGTTAATTGTACTGTAATTGTTACTCATACTCGTTAGTTTCTGGTACTATGCAATTACAATATTTACGTTATTAAATCTGTAGCGGTGGTTGGTAGCTTACGCAACGCTTTATATCTTTAAGGCTTAAGTGATTTGGGTTTTGTTTACCCGTTGCACTAGGGACAGTTCCCTGAGATGCGGAAAAAGATCGAGAAGAGGTCACGCAAACTTATCGACTTTGATGGGGAACGACATGCATTACAAGCATTGCAGGCCAACCCACGACGAGCTGAAGCTAAGTTGGCCAAGCAGCGTGAGAGTCTTGAGGCAGCTAAACGTACTTATGAAGTAAGATCTACTATTTCCCAACCATCTCAATGCAATTTATTTATGAGCTTTTCTTCACTTTATAATTCCAATTGGAATCTAGGTTTATGGCTTATCCTAGAAAATTAGTGAGAAGTTGGATTGTTGTTTCACCGAATAGAAGTAAAAATTTAAATTATGCCGATCGACGTATCCCTCGTTAACGATTTTTTTTTTCAGAGTTGGTCATTATTCATTAAGGAAGCTGCATTGTTGATTAAGGTCAAGCATGAACTATAATAAGAGAGGTACTAATTGGTCGGATGTTTTTTATTTTTCAGGTATTAAACTCAGAACTGCACGAAGAGCTTCCCAGTTTGTATAACTCAAGAATCGTATTTTTGGTCAGTGCTATGAGCACTCTTTTTGCATCAGAACACATTTTCCATTCGGAAACATCTAAGGTAAGTCATATCATTCTGTGGAAGAAGATTGTACTGTTTCTATATCCATGAATTACAACCTCACTCACTATAATACAAGCCGTTTATTAATGTTAACCCTATTTCAGTTTATGCGTGTTAAACTTTGTAAATGGTTTACATTTTGTAGATGTGCAGCTACGGTTTTAGATTTTGGTAGAAAAATTTCCTTGTTAAGTGATTGCATATTGAACGATGAATGTTTTCCGAAGTTAGATACAATCTACTTTAAACAATCAACAATAAACAAGATATCGCGTAATGGATCTCCTTGCACGTGTAATTTGCATTAGGAAGTAATTAGCCACAGCAAGCTAATGAGAAAAGAGATAAATGTCTGTTAAGATCTGACTAAACCAGCTTCAGAGATATTTAGAACGGAATAATAAAGTAATGCCAACTAACATACTTTGTATCTAAAAATGCTGAGTTTAGTCTCTAATGATAAGCTGAAAGTTAACAGATTTAGTCTACTTATGCTTCTACTATTATGCTCTCCAATGAATCATCTATTCTCCATACCTTGCCTGGAGCTTTAAAGGTTAACTTTGAGATGGTGTGAAGGTTAAATTTTAATTTAATTTTACACCGACTACGTTTTATCTACAGAGGTAAACATGTACTTCTACTTTTATCCTTGGCTGGCAGCCTCTAAGAAATCCATGTTAGGGGACTTCGTGTGTAGAAGATGAAGCACATCTTATTTATAATTCAGCCAGCCCCTCGTGCATGCTTTCTTTTGTTATTCAAATTAGATTTAGCAACGCATCAAGCCCACAAAGGCTCTAGTGATTAATTCAAAGATATAATAAGAAGGAAGGAGGATTTTTTTGAAGGATGAAAAACAAAATAAAAAGATGAATTGCAAGACTGCTTTTTTAATTTTTTTTCAGGTATTTACAGAATTGGAAGGCATTGTGGATCGTTTGTCGAAAGAAAGCGCAAAAGGGAACCTTAACTTCAAAGTGCCTTCAAACGCAATAATCAACCACACGGGAACAGACTCACCAAAAGATGGTAAGTCGGGAGGTTGAAGATCGCAAATGCGTGACTTTCTTAACATTTGCTCCCATATAACATTGGACTTAGCTTTTTTTAATTTTGAATAGAGTTTGAACGTTTTTGATGACTTTTAGTTTCACTTTTTGACCTTTGACAATTTACTCATACCTACAAATAATCCGAACCGAATCCTAAGATTGTTTTAAATTAAAGTTACTTTTATTTATGGTTACATTAACAACATATACAAATAGGTTAATTAAACTATTCATTATGATTAACTGATCCAACTGTATGGACGGAAACTCAAACAATGGACTAAAGTCTGCAAATATTTCATCAGTAAAAGAATACAAATTATAACTTAGTCTTGTCAATAAATTGTAAATCATTAAAACAATCTGACGAAATTGTAACATAAAATAAGACTTCTCCTTCACCCAAACTACTTTATTCATTGCTGTCAAAAATACGCCTGTGAAATGAACATTTCAGAAACTCAATGTTTTTAAGCTCAAGACTCAAAGCTTTTATTTTATAAAACGACCATACACTTTCTAAATTTCCAGCCAGCAAGCTTCTTAACTATAATATTTAACAATAATCCATGGAGAGTGAGCCTTTTACTAATAAATTGCACGGGTTTTGTTTGGTTTGTTAACAACCGTTTACAGAGAAAGGTGGAAACACGCATGCAGGAGATAACACACCCGACAGTAACAGTAACACCCCACCCTCAAGTCCAGTCTCCCCTTCGAGTCCTACATCCCTTAAAATCGCCACATTGACAACCACACCCATCACAACCACAGACGAACAATCCAGCATAACATCTAATAACAAATTATGCGATGCTAACAATCACACAATAATAAATGGCAACGGATCCATACCCTCTTCTGCTTCTGAGCCAACCTTAAAAGGAAATGGTCTCTCAGCAGTAGTGGCAGCGGACCACACCCCCACCCCAGACCACGATCACGCTTCTAATAACAAAGATAACGATGCCAATGCAAATGCAAATGGGGGGATGATTAACGGTAGTGGAGACGCTGGAAGCGATGGGGAAGGGGCTACAGTCCCAACAAATGAGAGTAATGAACCAGGTAAAAGTAGGTTTAGGTTTGACTTTTGGTATTTTAAATGACAGGAGCAGTACTATATGCTTCTATGAGTAGTTATAATAGACAGCAGAAGATTTAGTGACATTGACAATGACAAGAAGAAACTGACCAGTACTATGACTTTAGAGCCGGTGGTCGCAACTACTACTACTGGCATGGACCCTAATAATAATAATAATGGGGCTGTAGGGCCTAAGATTGACGCTACAAATAAGGGTGGCGTGGAATCGGTTGACATGAATGGACCGACTATGACTAAACAAGGACCCATTGTAAACGGCCACGGACAAGGTGGAAATGGAGAGGTCGAGCCGGAAAAGTCCACCATTGAGACAGTTGGCGACGACAGTGAAATTAAGAAAGATAAAGTAGAACTGATGAATGGAACGGATATTATAGCAAGTGGAGCGACAGCCCCGTCCCGAGGAATTAATAAGCCTTTGCATGGAATTTTAAGTCAATCAAAGCATGTCAATGGGGAGCTGGCTGAGTCCAAGGAACCTTCTTTGAGTAAGGAAAATAATCCTTCTAGAGTAGGGGGTGGGGATTCTAAGGAACCGGGTAAGAAACCCGATAGGCAGCTTACATCCCTTTTAAATGCTTCGAAATCTTCAAAATCTAGATTTCTGGGTCTTGATTACACTGGGACTGCTTTTTTCTTGAGATTTTTGCTGTGATTTTGAAATGCAAATGCTGCAATTAATTTTGGCTTATTCACTACAACAAAGCTGACTATGAGTTAGCGATAAAAAAAACTGACGGAAACGGAACTGTTTTAAGCTTTGCTGTTGGAATTTGCAATTAATAAGCTTCCGAACGGACTTAACTAGAGAATACTTTTACAAGCGCAAAATAATTAAAGCTTGTGCATAAACCCTATTTTAAATAGCTCTGAAACCATCTATATAAGGAACTGCATTCAATAAATTTATTAAATAACGATGTTTTTTTAAAATTATTTACACAGGAGTCTTATATCGAGTAAGGGCAACTTATCGGTATCAAAAGGAGGACGTTGATGAACTGTCGTTTGAAACTGGAGAGGTTATTCGTGTGATTGAATACGATGACCCAGAAGAGCAGGTATTACTGCATCATTCTGAATTAGTACCTTGTTATTTTTTATTTACATACTTAACTACTGTTTTACTAATTGGACATAACTATTTTTGGAAACCAACAGGAGGAAGGATGGTTGATGGGTGTTAAGGATAACGGTGAAAAGGGATTGTTTCCAGCCAACTTCACAAGACCAATCTAATTTCTTCAGCATTCTTCAATATTCCCTTGAATAAACTAACTAATGAATTTAAGGATTATTAATTGGATGAAGAAATGGCTGCTTTCCCAACTATTGTATCAAATACAGGGAGATATGCGTGAAAAATGCATACCTCCCTATCCACCCACCGACATCGGAGATCATGATTACATGACTGCGGGTGGCCATATATTTTTAATCCTATAATTTGATTGACGACCCATTAAAATCAAATTGGCCAGAGCTTCTACCATGCGATAAATTTTAATACGAAAAGATAATACAAAGCCCGTCCAAAACCAGTAATTAAAAGCAGTGTTGATCTGTATGCTAATTTAGTCTATAATTTTTTGTCAATATCTTGTAAAAACCTGGCTGTAGACAGAAGAATGCATGTAGAAATCTTATTATTTGTTAGTCTATACTGTAGTAATTGATGGATGCATGCTGGATATTATTTTAATTACTCGTAGCCTTCATCAATTTAAATTGCACTTACGATGCAAGAGCTGCTATTTCGTGAAAAATGCTATGCAAGCTATATGTATGGAAGGCCTATTGATATTTCTAAAGTTAAAACAAACATAATAATAGTGGTCTTCTGCTAAAATCTGGCTAGTATATATGTAGTTCAGGTGCCTTTTAAACTTTAGAGTAAACGATACAATACCGACCAAAACCAGGTATGAACAAATGAAAAATGTTATCAGCCGAAGTAGTTTAGATTTAATCAGTAACTGTAAATAGGGAAATGGAAGTTTAAAATAGTGTAATTTTTATATCCAACATATTAGCCGAATAACCCGTACTCTCTTAATAACTTTCTCTGTAATTTTCACGTGCCAAAGAATCCTTACACATTCAAAGGTTTGAAGAGATTTTTATGAAAAATACATAAATTGGAATAGCGAAGAAATTCATGATCTGAGTTGACATTATAGTTCGTTTGAATAATTATAATAGGCAGTTAACATTTTACTGAGTTTGAGACTCACATTAATTTTAATAAGTATTTATTCAAGAAAAATAAAATGACTGGTAAGAAACTGTCTAGCAAGCAAGAAAAGGCTAGGATGATTAAAATGCTTGGTTAATTAATTGTTTACCTGTTACATTTACTTTAAACTTAACTATTCAAGATGTATTTAAAAGCTAAGTTTTATTTAGTCATGTCAAGTCATCCAGAAATGTTTTAACTTGAGCCACACAGAGATTAAATTGATTACAGGTTAAACCGTAAAGTAATGTACTTAAACATTTTGTCTATCGTCTTTGTGAAGGTTTCTTCAATCAGTTATGAAATTAATACACTGCAGATATGTTACGATCTGACTAGAGCAATGCCAGACAGAATACTAACGCGATTTAAGTAGAGGGAAGTACTTTTACAATTTTGAGATGAATCCAATAAAAGTTAAGCAAAAATGAGGATCAATAATTATTCGAGAGAAATGTAAAATGCGTGTGAATCAATTTAATGTTCGGTTTAATGTGGATTATAATATAATTACGTGTATTATAATAAAATGATTTATGAACTAAAAAGCAAGTGTCAATATCATCATTATTTTTCACGCATAATCCTTTCAACTCCTTGCGGCGACTTGCATCTTATCATTAGGATGAGCCGGTTGGATAGAAAATATATTTATAATGCTTTTAGGAACGTTCACCACAGGAGGCGAAAAATACCACCATTTCCGAGCATATTTTTTAATGTTTCCATGGCAAATATGGCCATGTATGCAAATGTACAAAGCAGAAAACAAATAGGTTTGAAAATCCAATTTTCTGAGGAAAGAGGAGAATACATTTTTTTGTAAGCAGTTCTGTTCGTACGAAACCCAATCCGACCTTCTTTTTTTTATAATAAACGTAACAAAATTCAAGTATATTATTAACACTTATTATGGCACCTCGGAGAGGAGACAAGAAGGGCAGAAATGGAAAGCCAAAAGGATCAAATGCTATGAAGGCCACCACAAACAGTCCCAAGGGTTCTGGACGTGGAAGCGGAGACTCGCCAAATTCATCACGGTCACCCTCCCCCGTTCCGGCGAAGGCCGTACGATCGAACCCTTCGGTTACGTTGCTCGAAGCTCCTGCAAAGGGGGCCACTGACGGTAACGAGTATAGGGCGTTCCAAATGGAGAATGGGATTCGAGTTTTGCTAATTTCAGACGAGAATACCAAGACGACCCTTCCACCATGGCACCACCGGCCAAACTTGAGTACGTTTTTGAACCAATTCCTTGGATAAGTATCAACTTTCCAGTGTTTTGTAAAATGTTTGTATGTAAATCCTTACAGGGCACGCTTTCAAATGCTTTGCAAGTCCTACACTGCCCTTCCCAAGTTCGGGAACATCCACCTGGGCAATGGCATCTCCGCAGGATACTGCTCAAATACCGTTTTCTACATTTCTTCACCACCAAACCGACGCCTACAATTTATTGGACTCGAGTTTTGCAGGTTTTTTGCCGTTAGTTCGGAGTAGTTTAGCCCCAACAGCGGGTATCCTTAGTGGAGAAATGGACAGACGGAGGGGAATGGAGTGTGGAGGTGATGGAAGGACAGTGGGCGAAGAGCATCAAGTTCAAGGGCCATCGGACTATCCGCTCGACGCTTCCATTGCTATAACGGTCCATGTTGGAGCGGGTGATGATCCTGCGGGACATCAGGGTCTGGCCCACTTCTGCGAACACATGGTTCACTACGGATCACCCAAATATCCCAGAGAAGATATGCATTTTGGGTTCTTTATGGTAAGTTGTGCAAGAACAGCGGATAAGCCTTTGCATAAAGATGTATAATTAAATGTTAATCCTGTTTCCTGTTGTACAGAATAAGGGAGCCAGCATGAATGCGTTCACCCAAAACCAGACTACAACCTACACGTTCTCTATAAATCCGGAACATCTAGAGGAAGGAATAGAACGGATGTCCAACATGTTGGCCTCACCTTTGTTTAAAAGTGACATAGTGAAACGGGAAGTCCAGAGTGTGGACAATGGTAAATTAGTAAAGTGTATTTTTCAATATCCAACTTCAAAAGCTAAATGGCCATTATAGTACTTATGTTTTTTTTATAAATCCTATTAGAATTTCTCCTCAGGAAGCACTACGACGTTTGGAAAAAATTGAGTATCCTATGGTCCCTTCCCGAAGATAACCATCCCCTCCATGGATTCCCGTGTGGTAATGCTGAAACGCTGCTTCACCTGGAGGAAAGTGGGGAGGCTAGAGGACTTCGAGACTTGGAGGAGGCATTACGCCTTTTCCACAAGACATATTATGTCGGATCGGCGATGACGCTGACGCTACAAGTGAGACTTCTAGCCTAATCACTAAAAAATAAATTTTTAGCTCTGCATTTACTTTTATTTTTCCTTCTTTAGTGTCCAACTCCTTTAGATGTCATGCAGAAAATGGTGGTCCGGCATTTCAGCGAAATTCCCAAAGGGGAAAGGAACATTAGGCAGTTTACTGAAGTCGAGAAAACTTGCAAGTCCCCGTACGACTCGGATGAATTCAACCGACTTTACGCGTTCGAGTCTAGCAGCTTCACTACTTACGTGAGAATATATTCACTAACTTTTGCCATTACCATTGCCTATCCTTATAGTTACGTAGTTTACTACTGACGAATTTATTAATAATGCATTATAGATGGTAATTGGATGGGCACTGAGTCCAAACGCACATAAGGACTGGCGAGGAAGACCAGTTGAAATGCTAGAAGCAATATTTAATGACCAAAGCACTGGAAGCTTGATTTGCTTGTTGCAGAAAAAGTATGGATATAATTATGTTTTAAGGGAGTGTTGAAATAAAATCTGGGTTAAAATATGAAAAATAAATGTGTTTTTCTCAAATCCAGAAATTATATTGTTGAAGCCCATGCTGCAGTTCCGTACTACGAAGCGTACAGAAACGACTTTGGAACCCTTTTTGAGATGACGTTGGTTCTCACCGATCAAGGGATAAAAAATTATGAAGAGGTCTTAGAATTTGTATTTGCATTCATCAAACAGGTCAAAATGATGCCTTTGGAAGAAAAAGAACGTATCCACAAAGAGCTAGCAGACTGCTCGACCAAGCTTTTTGAGTTTTCGGGAGCTGGTGAATCCTCCAATTTGACCGTCCAGTGTTCTTTGCTGCAGCAATTTCTCCCAGTGAAAGAAATTTTCAAGTTTGAAGATTCCTCAGAAAGTGCCTTTAATAACGACACCTTCATCGGATATTTGGAGGATTTGAGTCCCAACAAAATGAACGTGACATTGCACATCTCGACCACTGAGCCAGAATTTTATTATGACCTCGAATGGCCTGAAGATTACGAGCCGTATTTTGAGACATATTACAAAGCTATAAACGTCCCTGCAAAGTTAATGAAGAGGCTTGAGAACGTGAAGCCGACCAACCTCAAGATTCCACCTAACCCCTACGCCAGCAAATCTTGCATCGTTATAGACCGTGGAAACATAAAGAGACAGAGTATTGGTTAGTTTCTTTAAACTTTTACTTTCTGAGTCGTTTGACAGTTTTTTAAGTATATTATATTCTCGTTGCAGCAACGACTAACAAGGCGGACGTTGTTCATTTGGGACATGCTGTAAAAACAGTTTACAGGGCTGGGTGCGTTGCATGCTTCATGTTCCCTTATGGCAGTAACAGTTCAAGAAAGTAATTTAAATAGTATATCTCCGTCCGTTGCTTATAAAAGTACATGACTGAACACTGTAGAACAGGAATAATATGAGTAATATATTTTTTATGACTTCTTTCATTTTAGCTCAAAGTTGGTGTTACTTCTTTGCCAGTGTATTCGAATGCGAATAATGAAGACAACGAGTCTCCTTCGGCGATATGGCACTCAAGTACATGTTGGAGTGTACAAAAATAACATCGCTTTTTCGTTTTTGGGATTTCCAGAAAGCCTTCCATTAGCTATCAGGGATGTACTAATGGAAGCCGTGGATGAGTCAATTAAAACGCCATTTCCACAAGAGATGTTTGACTTGGCCAAAGCGGGTCTGCTGTTGACATTCTCTCAGCACTTATCATGTAACCAGTCTGTGGCGATGTAATTAAAATATATATTCTACACATAAAAAGTTGATGTTTTCGAAGGAAAACCAAGAACAATTCTTTCTATTTTTCCAGGCAAGCCCTTGAGCAAGTGATGATGATGGACACTCCCTCAGAACAAAAAGACATTGATGAGTTTGCAAGCATCCGCTACGAAGAGCTGCTACATTTTACCAGCTTGTACTTCTCGTCAACGTGTTGCTTCGTCGAAATAAGTGGTAACGCTTCACAACAGGAAGCGAGGATTATTTCCGATGTCGTTAACTCGTTATGGTTCTCTCCTGCGAAGGGAAACTTTAACGTAAGCTCGCTAATAAACACACCTAAACTATTATACTTGTGGTATAACTTAATTTTTAATTGCAGATGCCAGTTACTCCGCAATCGATCGTCTTACCTCATGGAGACAGATGCATTAGGATCATAAGCGGAAATAGCTTTGAGGTCAGCTCATGCATCCTCAACCTGTACCAGTTAGATTTCTCGTCGACCATGAAAGAGATGGCACTTTTCCTAGGCGTAAGCATCTATATTTTAAAACTTTACACAACGATCTCTTTCAAAATTAATACAATATTTGATATTTTTCCCCAGGCTTGCATGGGATCTTCCTGTTTCTCAATATTGCGTACTGAGAAGCAACTGGGATATGTGGTCCAGGCCTTTACATGCAATAAATTTCGAGCCCCTTACCTTGCCATCCTGATAAATTTTCCGACAACCAAGAATACGTAAGTCATACATTGTTACAAGTTTAAATGAAGGACACCAGTCAGTTTTAAATTTTTTAAATTGTTTCCAGGGCTTGTCAAGTTGATCTAGAGATAGACAACTTTCTTAAGACGTATTACTTGCGAAACCTCAGTACGATGAGTTTGGCAGACTTCGAATACCAGAAGCAACGGGTAAAGCCCTTTTAAGGCCATGACAATGACCTTAAGCATAGCTATTAGTGGATAATATATCTTTTTAATTCTTTCTCGTAGCTCGAGCTGAGGTCAAAACTTAGCCTATCAGATGTGGTGACCTGGTATAAGGAAAATATATTAAATGCTGTAGCCTCCACTTCCGGAAGATGGAACGATAATACCGGCCGACTGGCCAAGCTGTCTATCCAGGTTTGACTTTCCTATTCAGCTAAATATAAGATTAAGGATGAGACAAAGCGGGTGCTAATAAAGTCATTTACTATGCCAAAAGGTACTAGGATACGACGACGACAAGAATGCCGTTAGGGAAGAATGCTGCCAGGGGATTAGTCGGTGTGCGACTTCCCAGTGGGATGAAGGGGTCTGTACAGAGTATCGGCTCTACTATGCCAGCGACGCTGGGAACAGCATTCGGCCGTACTTCATAGATGATATCCAAGCGTTCCGTAACACATTCGGCCAATGAACTTCAAATCAACGCAGCGTCAGCCCGTTGAACTTGAACTTTATTAACGTGTCTTAGCATCAATGACAACATGCACAATAAAAAGAAATATTGAAATGAGACGATTTTTATGGAAATTATGTCATTTTTATGGAAATTATGTCATTTTTATTAAAATTACTGCACACTTCATCCTAAAGCAAGCTAACCCAAAGCTTGTAGATATTATTTACTAGCCGCATTAGCCTAAAATGTTTTACTATGATGCATTAGAATTAGAATATTTGTCGACAAAAAATTTAAAAACTTTATGCTACAATGGTGCTTTTTTTTACTAAACCACAATAGTAACAGCGAACATCGTTACAGAAACTGCATAGTTAAAAGTAGTTTTAATACTAAAAAGAAACATTGATACAAACAAAACGAACAAGATATTGAAATTAAAGCTACAGTATTATGAAATACAAATCCTCTACACTGTTTATGTCCAGATAGTTATACTTTTAAGCAAGATATCTTAGTGTATGCTTTGTTTTGTATGACTACCGTATGTAAATTAGCATGATTAAATTACCAAGTATTCTATAAGCATTTAGAGATCTCAAGTGATCAATTTGGAAGGATGGGCAATAGCTAATAACGTCACTAATCAAAAGCTGCATTTACAAGCCTTCCTATAAAACCAGAAATCTCTCTGACAGCCCTAACAATTGCTTACTTGTAGTTCTTTCTTTGCAGTCTGTCTTCATTCTTCAAGAGTTTCATGAAACGCTATTCCATTCATACAAGCAAAACTGAAATACGCAAATGCCTTTTAAACAGAAGGTAAAGGTAATAGTACATCATAATGAACTATTTAATGAGTGTGAACGTGTCTTGTTGCAAGTACAATATCCAATAGCTCATTAGAAGAACAGTATAACGGTTTAAACTGTGTAAAAATGTCAAATGAATTACCCCCGAGGCGTTGGACTGAAAGTGCGTGCACATATCGACATGAACTTATACCAAGGATTAACTTGCACGCACGTCAGTCTACTTCTTCCACTATGAGATTGCTTGAACGACCGTCTTACCCTCAGATTCAGAAATATGAACAGCTCAAATTGAACGAGAAAGACATAGTTAAAATGGAAGAAAAGGCCAAAGATAAGCCAACTGTTTGTTCAAAACTTATCCAGAGGCTAGCACGGGATATTATTGGCGAAAATACCGTTTTTAATGGACCTTTTGGGCCAAGAGAGTGTAAGTAGAGCTTGGGGAGTGATATTTGTAATATTAGGGAAAAATCGTTATGTTCAGTGTCCGAATTTCAGGTGTCTACATGGATCAAACTGCTTCGGGAAGGTCTATAAGAAGCATTGAGGACTTCATTCGGGACAATATTCTGCCAATCTATGGAAATACTCATACGACCACTTCGTATTATGCTTCGCAGATTACTGCTTATCGGTATACCCTAAATTATTTTGTGCAACCTGTAATCAGTCCTGGTAAATGACTGTTCTTGTGTAGGGAGGAAGGTCGGAATATCATTAAAAAATCGTGTGGGGGTGGTCAAGAAGATGAGGTAATATTCTGCGGGTCTGGTGCTACAGCTGCAGTGCACAAATTAGTTCATGCTATCAAAAAACCTGGAGAGCCCTCCGCTATAATATTTGTAGGGCCTTTTGAACATCACTCCAATGTTTTGCCTTGGAGAGAAACTTCAGATACGGTTAGTATTTAAACTTGTTCTTTGCATACGTGATCCTCATTAAGCTGAAGTAAGTATCTTTTCTAGATCGTAAATATACCTGAAGATGACTATGGAACTTTAGACATGAAATATTTAGAGCATAAGCTCAAGAAGTTAAAAAACAAGAAAGAGTACTCTGGTCGGTTATTCGTTGGGGCCTTCTCTGCTGCCTCGAATGTCACTGGGGCTCTTCAGGATGATTATGCTGTGACCATTTTGATGCATAAGTATGGAGGCCTTGCGTTTTGGGACTATGCTGCTGCTGCACCACATGTAAAAATCTGCATGAATCCTGAAACCAATGATAAAGCAAGTGATAAGCTAGCCCGGAAGGATGCTTTATTTTTTTCTGGCCATAAATTTATAGGCGGCCCTCAAACAACAGGTTTTTTTACCGACATTTCTATCTTTTTAGGTGTTGTTTTGAGTTTTTTTTATTCCTAAAATAATTGGAATGTCATTTCCAGGTGTGCTCGTTGCTAAAAAGCATGTTTTCAGGAATCCAGTTCCTCATGGACATGGAGGAGGGACGGTGCTCTTCGTCACGAAGAAGGACCATCAGTACCTAGCAGTATGTCTTAAACTCATTCAGCCTTCGAACTTTTAATTAATTGAAAAAGAAAATGTTAGCTTATTAACGTTGTTTAATTTTTCCCAATGTCTTAAGGAAATCCATGAAAGAGAGGAAGGTGGAACGCCCGAAATAGTTGGATCAATAAGATTAGGATTGGTGTTTCAGTTAAAGAATGCCATCGGAGACCAAAATATCATTGCCAGGGAGGCTTACTATGCAAGGTACTTTCCATACATCGTTAAGGAATCAATGTGTTCATGCAAACGCGTTGTATATTTTTTAGAAAAGCAATGGTAGAATGGAAAAAAATACCCCAAATTAAAATTCTTGGACACAACTCCTCTGCCAGAGTGCCAATAATATCTTTCATGATCCAACATCCGCCAAGTGTAAGCTTCCCCAGTCTTGTTTGTTGTTTATTAGGAAAAAAATCATACAAATCCTGTTTTTAATCACACAGGGTTACTTCTTACATCACGACTTTGTTGTCGCATTGCTAAACGACCTGTTTGGAATCCAATGTAGGGGTGGATGCATGTGTGCAGGGCCCTATGCCCAAGGTTTGCTTGGAATAGATGAAGCTTTGGCAGTTGAATATGAAAAAATTCTAGATTCACCAAGGTACGTCATACACTAGCTAATATACTGATTGATATTATTACTTAAAAAGACCACCACTGACCACTGCTATCGAGTTCTGTATTCACCTAAAAAAAAGGGCGACGACGATACTGACGTCAATTAAATTCCTTCGAAACGAAATTTTTTATTCTAGAAAACCGGTCAACTTTCCTGAAAAGCCTGAATATGACATGCTTTTTAAACCTGGTTTTGTAAGAATATCTCTACCATTTCATTCTTCAGAACAAGAAATCCAGTTTATTATCGAAGCGGTCAAGTTTATAGCTCTCGATGCTTGGAAACTCCTACCATTTTATGTATTTGATGCGGAAAATGGCTGCTTTAGGTTTCATAACTGTCAGGTACAGCATAGACTGTTTTTCCTAACATCAATTGTCCATTAAAACAAAGATATAGACTTATATATTATATAGACTCAAACAGTCAGCAAACCATTGAGCTCATTCCAATTACGAAGATCAAGCTTGCCAACATTACCTTTAAATCTCCACCAACCTCAACAATCTTTTCTTGGCTATAAAAACTGCATGAATTATGCAAAGCAAATGATCGAGCAGATTACACCCGTAAGTTATATTTTACAAATGAAAACAAGTAATCAAGTTTTTACCTAAACAGGTTACACACACTGGTGATGTGTATCATTAGTGTTTATTACCGTAGTTAAATTATGCTTACAAATCAATAATTAGGAGTTACAGCAATGTCAAATGGAGGACGATGAAAAGGAATTCCTTCCCATAAGGAAACCTTTTAGGTGGTTCATGCTACCATCAGAAGCTCTTACAATTATACAAGATGGTTATCGACAAATTGAGACAAAACATGTTCTGAAAGCTACTGTGAAAAGTCCTAGACCATTTCAGCCCAAGGATAACTACAAAACGCAAAGTTTGGCCACCACTAAGACGTCATGGTCTGAGGGAAGTGTTCCGCATCAAATTATTATGAATTCATGCTGGGGAGATGAAGAGTTGACTTTGAATCCTGGAAAAAACCGACTTGCACGACCGAGCAAACTCAGAAAACTGTTTAGAAAAGGCTTGCGGTTAGAAAAACATGACAGGAAGAGTGACTGGGAGAACAGTAGCAACGATAGTGACGATGACGAAGATATTGACACGTCGAATGATGAAGGATTGATGTTTCGGACGTACAGTAGTAGTTCTGGATTTCAGGAAAACTAATCTATATTTTTTGTACGTATTGTATGAATTGAAAATGCTAAGCTTCTATAGATGATCTGTTTACTTCACATCTAATGTTATGTGTGTCTATTTGTCCATTTGATCTTATAACACATTTCTTCTCAATTTTTAATGCTTTAAAAGATTATTATTACTATTATTAAAGGATATCTTGGGTTTATTATTATTTAAATATTAAATGAATCTTCCATGTTAAATGGAATTGTTTATATGAGACTAATTCTCACCATCAAAATGTAATCCTTCTTTTTTTAATGCTCCATTCTTCTGATATAAGTTCTTAGTTGGAAAGCTTTGAACACGCTAAACACGCAGTTTATTAATACTTATAACTTTAATAATATTTCCTTTTCAATGAAGACTTTACTGTCACTGTGCTTTTCAGAAGAAGCAATTGTATGATAGTATTCACATCCTATTTATATCTGCGCAAATACGACCATAGTCTACTGATTGTAATAACATCAGAAGTAGTAGATAAGACTATCTGTGGACAGAAACTAGCAGATAAAATATGACTTTTGTGTCACGTTTCAAATTACAGAAACCGAACTCTCTTCAACAAATGAACACTCGAACTTTAGCATTTCTTAAAACAATAGAACTGAGTAAGCGAATGAAAACATTATTTGTTTATTATGTCTAAACTCTAAACTTAACTTATTGAAGTGAGAACCTTCTATCACTCATAAGTTCATAACATAGTCTTCCGTATCGAAGTAAAAATATAAAAAATAAAACAGCCAATTCATGGAATCCGTTCTTTGGTCAATTCCAATGAAAATGTAAAATCTCTTACTCTATAGCATCATTCCTTATCTTTGAATGGAAAATATCCTTCCATGCATATCCCTGTCATTTATATTCCAAACTCCAACTTAACTTACCCAGTTTAATCAACCATGTAATAACATCATTGTCTTATCCATCCATACGTTAAACAATCTTACATGCAACCGGATCATTAACTAACCCAACGCTTCTAAAATACTAGTACTCTAATTATTTCAAAACCGTATTTCCGGAAATAATTCCCGTGGGGAATTATTTTAAATTTTAACATGGAAAGGTAGGGGTAATTATTTAGAAGGGGATTATTAAAAGGGGGGAACTATTTCCGGAAATACATACTTATAAAATGTAAAGAAAAATCGAATTCTTAAGGTTTACAGGCAACAGGGAAATCCCCATGTACAGAACGCATACTACCGTCTTACTTACCTACCCTAGTCTCTCCAACCTATTTTATGCATTTGCCTTGATAAAGCTAGGAATTTTTTCCCTAATTTTTTTGTCTGCACCCTAATAAAAATGGTCCAGGTTCCAGGATTAAACTCTACTACATTCCATGCATATACATCTGTAAAAGTTGAACCTATGTGAGTTACTAACTTTCTAGCCACAAGGCCCATCATCATCATCCTCCTCATCATCATAATAGTTTTTACTACGATACGATGGGTTACTTTAGCATGGGACAAGGGAGTAGTAATGCAATGGTAATAATTGTGTGAAGTGTGAGTAGTCCAAGTGAATCACTGCACTAGAGAGACTGACTCAATACTTCTTGATCCAACACTAATAACAATGTTACATGGCTAACCCTACTGCACCACACTCGTCATACTATTATGGTTAAATAAGTCTGTATTCTGTATTAAGAGTATCTCAGAACTGAAAACATATGAGAAAAGGTTTAGTTAAAGTTTCGTTGGAAAGAAAATTGCAAAATTTATTCACATTTTTAACCTAATTAAAATTTTGCATGAGCCTCTGGTTAAGTAGAATAACATGAAATAATAAATGGTGAGTTTTAATGTCTTCACTCTTCACTATTCTAGATTATTTATAAAGGCCTGTAGAGGTTATCTACGGTTTATTTAGACTTTTAAACAGGATTTTTGATAATATAAATGCTTTCCAGGCACTAAAATGGTATTTACCGTAGCCAAAAAAAGTTATAAGAGAAGCTTGATGAGTAAAAGAACGTGAAAAATGCCCGTGGGATCACCCTCCGCTTCAGGAGGAGTCGAAGAGGATTTATGGTTTCATGGAAATATTGGTCGCGAAGATGCAGAAAATCTTTTACTTAGAGAAGGTATTACATCCCCCGATTAATAGGAGTAATTAAAATAAGAAATTTAAGAGTTAATCAACTAAATTTTAATTGTTTCTTCAGGAGAGGAAGGTTCATTTTTAGTCAGAGATAGTACCTCTTCGGTTGGGGACTACGCCATAACGGTCTTTTCCGATGGAACCCCTCTTCACTATCAGATCAAGAGACATGGAGAGGATGCTTTCTTTTCTTTGGGTAATCTTTGTTCATTGGAGTAACCTACCGTATATCCTCGAATAAGGGCCGGGGCCCTACTTATAATTTTTTCAGTTTTTAAGGGTCAAATTTAACATAAAATTAAATAGAGGGCCACTATTCGAGGATATACGGTATTTAAAACATTATAAAAGTCTGAAATGTATGAAAGGGACATTACATTTCTAACATTCCATGTTTTAGAGGGAAGTGGTATGTTTCACGGTCTAGAGGAATTGATCAAAGAACACCAAAAGTTGAATGGAAAAAGAGGGGATTGTACATTACTCCGGAAACCTATAATAAAGGCACCCCCACCCCCAGAATGTAGACGGCACGGCCGAACAAATTTACTTCATAGAGCTACCAAAGAAGGTGGGGAAAAATTAATTAAAAAAATGGGAATATAATAATAATATAAATAAGGATGGCTTATGTTAGACAGATTAAGGAAATCAATAGTTCATATCATGCTGCTGTTTGTTTATTTGTAGGAAGTGTAGAGATAGTGCTTGGAATGGTACGATGTGGTTATCGGAGCTTGGATGCTAAAAATGAAGAAGGTCAAACTGCAGCTCATCTTGCTGCTATGCAAGGGCTTAATGAAATCCTAACTCTATTGATCAAGGCAGGGATCAATGTTAATGCCAAAGATTCCAATAACTGCACTCCTTTGCATGTAAGCTCAATTTGCAAAAACAAACCATTATGCCATGCAAAAGTGATAATATTTGATGTATTGTCTTCGACAATGGCTTTATTTAGTATACTTGCATAAATAACCATCCTAAAACAACCCATATTTTACTCGTTGAGGGGAATGCTAATCCCCAATTACGACGGATGGCAGACGGTAACTTTTGATTTTATAATTTATAATTAAAAATGTGTTGCATTCAGTTTGAAGTTGAAGTAATTAAAAATATTTAGGTTGGGTTCCAATGCACGAAGCAGCCTCTCGAGGTCATTTGGAATGTGTTAAGGCTCTTTATAGAAATAATGCCCCACTGAGACCTCGCACACTGGACAATAAACTTCCTATCCATTTAGCTATTCAAAATAAAGTTGATGAGGTGGTAACCTTTTTTGGTAAGCTGTGCCATTAAGTCCATTTGCATTGTAACACTTTTCAGTTGGTAATAAATATGGTATGTTTAAAATTGCAATTGTAAACAGGGATGTGCATGAAAAATAGTTTGATTACAAAATTTAAAACGTTGTGTTATGAATATAGACTCCGTTAGACCTAAACGACCACTTTCAAATCGTGAGGACTGGTTTCACGGATTCCTCGACAGAAATAGATCCCTCCAAATACTTCAACGCAACCAAAATAGTTCAAATGACGACTCTTCCAAATGCCACTACCTGATTCGAAGACACTCCAGAGAAGATAATGTTTACGTCCTGACCATTCTCTTCCAAGGAAGACCCTTTAACTTTCGAATTGGTCGGGAAGTAAGCCTTCTAAAATAAAACCAGCTTCTATGCGAAAATTCTTCGGTTCATGAACGTTATTTTAGTTCTGCAGAACCTGGATTCTCATTTCTCATTGAAATTTCTGCAGGTTAACTTTTTCTACATTGACGATGGACCTTATCTGGATACGCTGGAACATGTGGTCGATCACTATTCCAGATGGTCGGATGGACTTCCAAGTATTTTGGAAATACCCGTTCCACCCACTCAAACCGTTGCGCATACCCTGCAAAAACCTGTGACAAAACCTAGTACCCTGGAGATTCCTCCACCTTTGCCAAAACGAACGCCAATGCCAATCTCACCCAATACTTTCAATCGTCTTTGTAACGATGTTTCCAATAATAATAAGTCTTTGCCACCCTTTTGTAAAGGTAAGGATACTTTCTTTCTGCTACTTTAGTAATGTTAATCTGAAGGCTACAAATTACTTAAATTTTTTACTTTTATTGGGGTAGAAAAAATTCCAGCCGAGCTTATTCAATTAGGGGATGTCCTTGGTGGGGGTGAGTACGGAGAAGTTTTCGAAGGGAAACTAAATCTCGGACATACTATGATCGATGTTGCAGTAAAAACTCTCAAAACTGATGAAGAAATGAGCGAGTGGACAAAAAATGAATTTCTTCAAGAGGCCAAGGTAATGATGGAGTTGGAACATGAACACATCGTTAAGATAATTGGGATTTGTTGGTCCCCTCAAATTTACATGGTGAGGTCTATATAATCATTAACCCTGCAGAATTTTAATAATATGAAATTGGAGAACGTTTAAAAGTAAACTAAGATTTTTTTGGTAGGTTCAAGAATTACTGAAAATTGGTTCTTTGCAAGACTACCTTGTAGAGCATTCCGAAGACATTGACGCAAATAGTGATATTAGGATCTGGGCACATCAGATTGCCAAAGGTAGGTCTGCTGCTATAAACGTATATTTTCTTATGACAAAGATCTAAATATTATATTCTTAACTAAATTCGGATTCATTTTAATTTGTTCTAGGAATGGTATATTTACAAGAGAAACGCTTCGTGCATCGCGACCTCGCAGGTGAGGTCTATATAATCATTAACCATGCAGAATTTTGATAATATGCAATTGGAGAACGTTTAAAAGTAAACTGACTGTAAGACAAACAAACTTTTTGGTACGCTTCGTGTAGCAAGAAACATTCTACTTTCCAGCGATCGCACAGCCAAAATAAGTGATTTCGGTCTTTCACGTGCATTAGGACTTGGAAATGATTACTACACTGCATCTCAAGGGGGCCGATGGCCTATTAAATGGTAATCTAAGGCTAGCGTTTCCTGTTTTTTTGTAAAATGTTACACAATTCCGTGTATTCTTTTTATGAACTGAAGACCTAATACTTTTTAATCTGTCAGGTACGCTCCGGAGTCATGCTCGCATGGAACTTTTTCTCACGCCAGTGATGTATGGTCTTACGGAATCGTTCTATGGGAGCTGTACACATTTGGTGGTACACCTTACGGAGATATGTCTGGCAAAGATGTAGGTCCATCTTACTTCAGACTACATACATTAAAAATTAAAAATGTTGTTAATGGAAATTAATGTCAAACACGATTTTAAAGGTGATCGACATGGTGGAAAGCGGGGAGAGGCTGGAAAGACCAAAGTACTGTCCAGAAAAGGTTTACTCATCCGTTATGAAAAAGTGCTGGGAAAAGAATCCAGATCTTCGACCTAAATTTACATTCCTAGCCAACTATTTTGCAGACGCCATAAAAACCGCAGTGGAAGAACCACTACCGATGAACCTTCCTGCAATTAGCCCATCCTCATCTCCCGGTGGAAGTCTAACATCTTTTTCCGAAGAAATGTCAAAATCGCTTGAAAGCGTGCCATTAATTGATTTAGAATAGATACATTCATGCATGGTAAAGCGACAGAGTTAGATTGGAAGAAAGGATAAATGGGCGATGCACAATGGAATCGAAGGAAACTGGATCAAGACATTAATATATTCCTTCCAATCGTCCACAAAACAAAAGGATTAGACCAAAATATCCCTTTTACATACTTTTACGAAAACATTTTACTCAAGGTGCCTATAATTATTAGAAGTTATTGTCAATTCAATACGAATTGTTTTAACTTTACGCTTTACGTTTTACAATATCATAGATAGAATCCTATTTTTAAGAGCTTCGTTTTATTTACTGTACAAGATTAATTTTTAAAAATTTAGTTTGTCAAATTGTCATATTTCTACTGCACGCTATAAGAAACGGCGACGGTTTTTATTTTATGAATAAAGTCAACATTTTATCATGAATAATGGCTTCTTTCCTACTTCCCAAGGGTTAACGAAATTCATAAGTTTTTGATGAATAAGTTAGTCATACTTACTATATAAATTCTAGCATCCATCCCTCTAAAAATATAACCCCTTTTAGAATAAATAGCAAAAAAAATCATCCTCAAAACCCCCAATATTTAATAACAACCCAGGCCAGGCTACAATTTCAGGGATACTCAATAGTTTATAAGCATTTTTATGACTCTCCATGCCGAACCATCATCAGTTTCGAAACTTGTCATTTTTCATGAACCTTGTACATTTTCTTAGCAACTGTACCCTTGAACCCTAGATTAGATTAGATTAGATTAGATTAGATCCGAGCTGCTAGATTACCGTATATTCTCGAATAGTGTCCCCTTCTTAATTACTATAACTAACCCCATAAGCCCCATTTAATTGTATGACCCCAAAAAAACTGAAAAATTAATTAGTGTCCCGGGACGCCATTCTAGCATATATCTTTGTCTCATTCATACAACTTTTGCATCCAATCTGCCTCCAACTGCAGTTGCAGTTGAATACGGACCAAACCAAACCAAAAATACCAAACTTAATAATCTGTCTACATTTGTAGACAGAATCGAGCTCTTTCATTCACTGGAATCTCTTAGAAATAAAATCTGAAAGTAGAAAAAGCCCTAATAACTAAACGGCTGAAAGGAACTCTATCCAGAATAAAAGAAGGTTAGTTTAGTTTATAAAAAGATTAAAGTCCCAATTATCAATCACAGCTAGTTTGGAATTGAAGGAAACAGTAAAGTTAAAAAGTAAGGAATTATCCCATTTCCCATTTATTTTAACTTTGAAGATTAGATAAACCAGAATTGGTTTTATTTATTCCCGATTATAAATAAATATAAAGGAAATGTCTAAAAATCCCTTATACTCGTGCTATTGATTCCTATAATTCCTAGATTAGATCTAATTAAACCTGGGTTACCGTACTTCCCGTTTTAATACCCCTCTAGGCTTTATTATTACTTGGACGGCGGCGACAAGATAGAACTTTTAGCATGGAAAGGTGGGGGTATTATTCCGGGGAGGCATTAAAACGGGAAATACGGTATTCTTCTGTCTCTCTCTCTCTTCTGAACTGAAATAATAATAATAATAATAATAATAATAATAATAATATAGCGTTAAACCACCAAACTATATAAATATTAACAGGGTACTGACTGCTGGCTTGGACTTGGAGGATAAAGAAGAGACGAAGGGATGTGGATTATATTTTGTAGATGGAAACTCCAATAATAAAGGATGAGGTCTTGGAGGACCTAGACCTATGCTTATCTCCCGTCTCCACCGTCTGTCAAAGCCCAATTGACTTTTTGGAAATGGATAACAAGGACGAGCTTCGCGTAGCACCCTTGGAGTCCTTGACATGCAGACAGGAAGAAGTAGCCTTGGCAGGGCCCTCTTCGGCACGACCATCCGCTGGAAATCCAGCTCAAAATAGTCCCAATAAGGCTAATAATAACCAAAGTACCCTTGACCAAGGTGGAGATAGACCTCGGTCAAAACTAGGAATCATCGGTCAAGACTTTCATACACGATACAGATACGGCAGGATTCGTGACCGTTTGGCTGGAGCGTTGGAGACCGGTGCTTATCAGGATGTAACGTTCTTGGTTGGAAAAGGTCACCAAAGGATGTCCGCGCATAGGCTTATCCTTCGCTTGAACTCCCCAGTCTTCGATGAGATTTGCGATAAGCTTGAAATGGAAACGGGGCTACACTCGACCAACTGTGTTACTTTTGAAGATATTGAACCTTTCGCTTTTAGTTGGGTTTTACAGGTAGTTGTTGTAACCATTATTGGGTTGTGACAAGGGCATTTGATAGAAATACGGTTTAAACGGTTCTTTATATCACGTTTGCAGTTTATCTACACGGACAACTTTGATACTAACGACTTCAAAAGCGAGGATATGATCAGCGTACTGAAAGTTGCCAAGAAGTTTGAGATACAGCGATTAGTTCAAGAATGTGTTCAATATTTGAAAACTAACATCACGGATGACAATGTCCTTAGGCTTTCCCAACTGGCTTTGGACATTAGTGATGATAAACTGCAGCAACTCTCTTTGCTCTATATTTGCAGGTTAATGGGATTAAGTGATTATAATACGGAGTATTTGATTTATTTGTAATTAAAAATAAACTTGGATGTTTTTTTTATTTTCAGAAACGCAAGGATGATTTTTGATTCCGCCCAGTTTCTAGACATTCATCCAGATTTACTGTCAAAATTACTGGAAATGGACGAGCTAGCTGTAGATGAACTTTATGTCTTTAAATCTGTGCTTAGGTAGATAATATTGTTCTTCCAAAAGATTTTTTATTTTTCCCATGAAACCTTTTGCTAAAGTATTGCTTTTTATTTCGTCTATACAGATATGCAGACGAAATTTGTCTAAGACTCGGATTAGAACCTACGGCCCAAAATAGAAGGGAATCGATTGGTGACTTAGTTAACAAAATAAGATTTCCGCTACTTTCCCCTCAGGAATTTACACTATGGGTGATGCCAACTGCTTTACTAACTACTGAAGATCAACTTGAATTTTACAAGTTTACCAGTCTACCAGAGAGTTCCAAAGAAAGGAAAGAGTTGCAACCAACTTCCTTCAATGCCAAAAGGAGATTTTATGCACCGAATTCGGATTTAAATAGTGCTGATGAACTACGAGAAGAAGCCGCAAATGGGAAGACAAAAAGGTCAAAATCTTTGGGGGAGAGTCCTAATTGCTTGTCTGCGCTTACAAGATCGGCATCGAATGGTGATTCTCATTTTTATTTTTAAATCTTATTTAATCAACCGTACTGATTTTTCATAATTAAAAGTGTGTGCTATCCTTATTGCAGATTTTACTGAGCCAGAAAATGAAGACGCAAGTTCGCTCATTTCATCAGGAACTGGAATATCCTCAGTCTCGCCCTCCCATACAGCACAAATTCATCCTAATAAACGAGTCAGATCCCCTTCACCTTCACCCATCCAATCTGCTCCTAAACCTCATAAACGTGAGAAGAAATCTTCAAACACAAAATTTGACTTCACTAGCCGGAAATTCATCCTCAAAGACAGTTCCATAGATTTCAACAGTTTTGTTGAAGAATGTGGAAAAAGCAACTTACGCAAGGAAATAGAATCCATTAGATTTCAAAATGTTATACTAAAAGAAATACCAACTGCTAAGGGTAAAGCGCTAAAAATGCCGAAATTAAGGGAATTCTACCTCGATTTGAAAATCGAATCGCTAAATCACGAGCAAGTAAATGCATGGTCTGCTCAAATAGACTTGAGTAGTTTAATATTTTTCAATTCAACCCCGTCTAAATTATGGTCTACGAATGTAAATATTTCTCTGGTAATTAACGGTATCACCCTTCTCAATATCAACCATGAAAAAGGAAGTATAAAACTCAATAAACTCAAGTCCACTGGGTGTTTAGTAGAAGGGGCTTGTAAAAGTAACACACTCAAAAGTCTAGCCTTGTCTCATCCAAAATTCCCTGAAATATTGGATACTTCTATAATTCTAAATCTAGAACAATTAGTTCTTATCAGTATAAAAAGTCCAATCCCTGAAGTGGGTAAATTCCTTAGAAAGTTCACCAAGCTTACCGAACTTATCCTCAACTCAACCGAGATGAAAAGAATAGACATTTGTAATGACTTGGTGTCTGAAAAAATGCATAAATTATCCCTTGGTTGTGCCAGACTTCAATTGGGCTTACCATCCCCCCTTAAATATTTAAGGGAGCTGTTTTTATTTCGCTGTGAGTGGAGCGTAACATTTGAGAATAACTTCCACTTGCTGTTCCCTAACTTAGTTAGGTTTTCTGTAGGAGTCATGACCAGTGTTAAACCCAACTTGGCTGCAAGAGTCATCAAGATCAAAAGCATACAACAAATTAGTTTTAACTTATTGCAATGGGGTTCCATTGATGAAAGTGATCCTGATCAAATCGCCTTCCGTGATTTGGTTGCTTCGACTGAATTAAACGGATCTGAAAAAACTTTTACCTTGGTTAAGAAAATTAATGATGGGGCCGTTTCTTGGAGCGGTAGGCCGAATACGGATGTACAAGATGTGTATAATAACTTTAGATTCTCTTATTTTTATAAGAGTTATGATGTATTTAAAAGTTAGATGTTAGGGTGAGGTAGTTAACCGATTGATATTGATTTAGCTTATGATTAAAAACTAGTTGATCATTACGACTAAAGCCAAAGCGTTGCAAGATTATATGTCCTTTTAAGACTGAAAAGAAAACTTTTGTCATCTTCTGTTAAATTTATGCATCTCAAGTATTATTGCTCGGGACCTATTTCCTATGTATACTATTTTTCCTTAAGCCATAGCTAGGTTCTAGTTCTGGATCAAAACGGATCTGGATGAATTTTGATTTAATATAATATCATGAACTGATACTTTGGCCTAAAGGTCCGCTTTTGTTACTGAGTCGTTTTACATTGTCCTAATAAAATAATTCTGTAAACAAATTCCAAGCAATTTCCAGATCGTCGCACTGCACTGTCTCCTATGTATACATTTAGCTTTTGTCATGTAAGCGTACAAATTATTTGTAATCCAATACAATTGTTCTATATAGGATGTCAGTCACTGAACCAAGGTTGTTGAATAATATGTATTTAGGTTCAATACACTATACTGTCTTTGTTGATATTATTTGGACCACAAATGGAGATCATTTACCTGTCCTTAGACTAAATTACCATTAAATGAAATAAAATATTAATGAAAAATAGAAATATACGCACGAGCGATAGTGAACTACTGGTTTAAATTTTATTAAAGTTCGTCATTAGCAATCAAACAAGCGCATCTCCTTCATGAGGGTTTTGTTTGCCCAGATTTAGATGAGCTCTTTTAGCAGGATGATTTACTTCTACAATGGGCATAAGGGTGCAGCTTGTTTCTAAACGGACGATTCATCGATTATCAATTGTTCTACATTTTAAAGGGTTAGCCGAACCATTTACAGTAAAACCACTCCATAAATCAAAAAGCTGTAGAACAGTAAAGATCGCTAGTAGATTAATTATTGATGTAGTGTATACTTTCTGGTTGACTTTGTCGACATTTAATTTACAACGTTACATAAGCAGAACAAGTGAAATGTTAGTTAAAATTCGAAATATGGATCCCAAGTATTTTGTATTTTCAACTTTAGCTTTGATTTCCATTATAAACGAACAGAACGGATTTGTACACTCTGGAATCATAGGTAAAACCAAAAACATTTACCATCATTGATTCATTATACCATTATCTTTCATTATCCACGCAATTCTAATTGAATGGTCTTAAACAGCCCTAAAGTTTCAGAACCTTTTTGCCCTGAAACAAGCCCTGATTGCTTCCTTACTACCCGTCGGAAATCAATTCATCCTACTACCCGGTCTAAACCTGAACAACACTACTCCACGAACGTTAACTGCTCCGCTGCTAGCTTTGCCTACGACACTTCGACCGCTAATACCCGGAGCTCCACTTCCACTGGCACCGACCACAGTCCAACCTTTAGTTACAGGAGCACCTCTACCAGCCGCAATACCAACAACCGTTCGGCCCGTTGTTCCAGCTCCAGCAAGTACTATAATCGGTATTAATCAATACTTTCCTGCAGGATCAGGTCAATATGGGGTCCACCTACCTCAAGGATATCCTGCCAGTGGTGGAATTGGTCAAGTAGCCGTCCCTTATCCTGCCGTACCTCCAAATTTTGCTCCTTATCCTCAGCAACAAGCACCTGGGATTGTGCATCAATTACCTATGCAACAACCGGCTGGATTAGCGTTTCCAGGGGGTTTACAAGCTGGAACAGGGGCTTATCCTAATATGATATTTCCTCAGCAGAATCCCATGCTTCCTCCCGGATATGAATACGGCTTGGCACAAGCAGGACAGTTTTATCCACAACCAGGGGCATCTGCTCCTGTAACCGTTGGATAAGCTTTCTGAACAAGTCATGCAGTTCAGAAATATACATATTATAATGCATTCTTATCCATTTACAAATCATTATATGTCATACAGTATTAGTTTTGTAGTTGGACTAAAAGCTCATGACGGCGGACTTATATAGTCCAACTATTAGTTTTTCAACCAGCTAAATTTAGTATTATATAGTCAAAAGACAGTTAGTAAAATGAAGGGGTGGCAATAAACTAAAAACTACTTTCTTACACAAATTAGCTGACTACTAATGAAGGGAATTTTACCACATAAATAATGAAATTAACAGGGGGTCTTTTTCGCATTAAAGATTTTCTCTCCAAACTTTTCCCAAATCGTAGTCTCAACTCAAAAGCGTATTGTTCCAACGCTACAGGGAATGGAAGTTCTCATTGTCACTAAGTTTTCCACCGACTTCATGGAACGCTTCTTTATGACATAATTTGCTTTTGTCTAGCTCAGGCTAAGTACCAAGAAAAGAAGTATAAACTATATAGAAGGATGCCAGAGCTAAAGCATTGTCCTTTATCATTAGACAATAAAAAAAATGTGTCAAAATTGTACTACGCTAGGAAGATGAGTAAGCTTTAGATTGAGACAAACGCAAGGCCTCCTCCGAGCGATGATTAATGGTCCATTTGCGAAATTAGCTCATCATTGGATCAGGGATGTCTCCGGCAAGCTCGGACTCTCTTTTATACTGGAAATAAAACCTCAATAAACATGAACAGAGGACTAAAGTCGGTCGAAATATTATGCAAAACCTATAAACATTCTTGTATTTGGGTAGGGATACAAACTGACCATTCTATATTGCCATCCATCATTGCCCTAGAAAACTTTCGCTTGCATAAAACTATCAACTAATAACCTAATGCTACTTTCATCGTCTTTTACTTTGCGCCTATGATTGCATCGGAATCGGTTCACCTGAAAAAAGATACTAAAGTCAGAATGATGTCAGTAATCCGTCAGTATGGGGTTGAATACGGTGTGATTCGGTACGCCTTTTCTCGGATTAAAATTCTGACAGTTCGACCAGTTAAAATGTTACTTCAACCAGTTAAAATTATTCTTTACTACGGTTTGATACTTTATTGTTGTAAAGTTTGCGCTGTAAATGGTCAAGAAAATGCTTCAGAATCTACGCCAACCTCAGCGAGTAATCAAGTCACGACCTTTTCAGCGGTCACTCCATTAGATAATTTAACAACGGAGATTTCTGCAAAAAGCAATATTTCTCAAGCGAGCAATATCTCCGTTCCAAATATTTCTAAACCGGCATCAATTTTACTGCCATTGGCTGGAGACGTTATCAAACTGAATGTATCTGCTCAGGAGATGTTTTTGGAGTTTACTCTGACAGTAAAATACAATCCAACAGTCCAAACTGGAGCTCAGGACGGGGATATTTCATTTACGGATGCTAAACGATTACTTATCGGATTTGACAATGGGGGTTCAACAACGGACGTTGTTTCACTACCCTTTGCGACGGAGTCTGAGGGAAAACTTACTTTTGGGGGCCAGATTCAGGTTTATTTGCATTAAATACCTAATCAAATGGACGTGGATACCCGATTAGCTTAAAGAAATTCCAAATATTCTTAAAGGATTTGTCATGGAATAAGAAAAACGGGGTTCTCCTGACCGACCCCGACCAAAACTACAAATTGGTGGCATTCGGAGCTGAGAAGAACGGTTCTCAATTTTTTATCCAATTCAATCGACCCTGGCTAACTTGTGACCTTCTGGATATGCAGTTCGGGGTATGAGAATATCATGCAACCATTTAGGTAAAGATAAGCTTCGAAATAATTTCCAACTCATGATTAGCTTTCTTCCTGGAAGCTTTGGTGGTTAATCGATACAATGGAAAACTGGCCTATTTCCAAACAAAGTAATAAATCCCTTGAGACTCTGAAAATGTTTGAGAAACAAGAATTGGCCACAACGCAGTCCACTGTGGAGACGACGAACGGTGCAGGAACTTTAGAAACTCCCATATTGTCATCCTCACAATCTCCACCAACTGAAGTGCTGAAGTCCGAATCCACAGGAGGGTTGAATACGAGTTCAAATCCTACCAAGGACATTGGCAAAGCTAAGTTCAACAAAGTGGATGACGTAGAGGTATTGAAGTCTATTGAAGATTATAATTTCAAGGGACCTCTAAATGTTTCTATGAAGGCTTTGCTCGAAAATACAACTATGACCATCTTAAAGGTAATCATAATCAAACTGTAGAATTATTTATAGAAACTATGTTATATTATCCAACTGCATTCTCATTTCCGCATCTTTTATGCACAGGATTGTGAAATATCAGATGTAATCTTCCTTTGTAATGTCTCTAATCAAGAAGAACTCAAAATGCTATTTTCAAACGACACAAAAGCTCCCTGGATATGGCGAATAAACCTGAATTCCCTACCTCTTCTGGCAGAAAAGTTCTCGGAATACCGGCTTGAACCTTGTCTATCTATGTTGGAAATGTCAAAATTTCGAAACAAAAAATTTTACAACGCTCTTTCGGGGAAACGGAATCCTAAACTTCATGCAGGAAAAAGTTCAGGTTCCCGACTAGGGGTACTTAATACATTGTTACTTTATTGCTTCATACAACAAGCTACCAAGCAGTAATCCCTTACCTTTCTAAAAATTGTTAAATGAGGTCATGAAATGAAGCAACACGTACTAAATTTCTTTCTAACATGAAACAATTTCTCAAATTATAATGCACACAAACACAGTTCATCACAAATCCTTTCCAAAGGAACAAAAGTTACAAAAGTAGAATAAAACTTTACAACAGCATACGCGTTTTAAACAGACCACGAAAAGAATATTCCTCAAAACACAATGTACGAAAATTAATCATAATTCCATTAATAAAATCTTAACAAAGGTAGAAAGAATGCTGCTAACTTTAGCCAAATTCATCATACATAATTCCACTAATGAAAAGTAACGAAGGTAGAAAGAATGCTGCTTAATTCATCATATATAGTTCCATTAATAAAAAGTAATAAAGGTTGAACAAATACTGCTAACTTTAGCCTAAGACGATTACAAATCACTCCTGCATTGTTGTATGTGTACGCGTATAGTAGTACTTCACATAGGTAGATCCTTGGCATTCTCATCATTATTCATCGTTGATTTTGAAGTGTGTACGAAAGAGATCAGTACCAAATGCAATGTCCAATGCCAACCGGGTCCGAGGATCATCAGGAATTCGAATTTGTACTGAACAAAGCTTCCGATGATGCAAAAATTTCCAATCGTTCTTCTGACAACTTTTGTCGCAATATAGAGATTTTTTGCATCCAGTACACACCATAACTGCTTCATTCTTCCCACAATAGCTGCATAATTTAACCAACCGCTTTTCAGGATGTAACACCATCTTCCCAAAATCCACTCTTAGATATGCTTGCTTGTTCCGTGCTTCAATTAGAATATGAGGTTCAATGACGGTGAAACAGCATCCGGCCCCCAATTCTGCCTCAGTATTTCCATTAGCTCGATAATTCACAACAAGGCATTTCAACGCATCTCCATTGTCATCTTCTACAATCATTACGCGATCCCTTTCGCAATTCATTGTAACACGTTCGATAGACTTCAGTTCGATGCAACGTCCCGTGTAAATCTTATCCGACATTTGGTACATTTCCATGAAGAGGATCGGCCGCAAGGATTCGGTGTTTGGTTTGATCCCTGGTATTTCAGTGGACTTATGCCTCTCTAGCACCTTTCCCTCAATGGCAGAATACACGAGTGGATTTTGTCGGACTGCAGCATACTTTTCGTAGAAGTTACGATGGTCGATAATGAGAGCAACTCTTTTCGGATCCCTAAGCTGAGTTGCACGGTCCACAACTAGAGCAGCCACGGGGAACCTCTCGTCAATAAGAAACCTCGGGTTAGCAGGAGGAGCCCAGGTCCCAGTTATTAGCTTTTTCAAATACGATTTCAAGTAGTCTCTCCTTTCAATGGCATTTTTAGTCATGGTATTTTGGCAAGGGATCAAATGTCTCTCTTCTTCAAGCCCTCTTTTCAAAGCTTTATCAGCCAGGTCAAGAAGCTCCTCGAATGAATAAACACCCTCTTTAATCAAACGAATGATTTTTTCAACGTACTCAGCCCCCAATTCGTAACAAGCTTCTGGAAAACAAACATCACCCCTTTCTGCCTTTTCTAAATAAGCGTTCCAACAGTTAATCTTCTGATCCTCAGTACTGCTTTCGACGAGCTTGGTCGATCTGGCTTCCCGAAAAAGCAGTACTGGGTCACCCGGAAAGACCTTCAGTCCCTTTTTGCATGCTTCTACTGCTTCGCTTGGAGTGGAACTTCGTTCTAACAGCTCTGTTTTGCTATACTGAAAGTAAACCTCTTCGGGATATGTTCGGATGCAACGATTTACGAATGTAACATTCTTCTTCAGTTCAGTTACTAACATTAGCGAAGTCTTGCAAATCTTAACCGCTTTATCTATCTCAGAAACTTCATTCTTCCTGGCAAATCTTGCCACTGCTTTTCCTATCAGAACATTACAGAGTTCATATTGGGCTTCGGTCCACTGGATTATGTCTTCATTCCACTTGTAGCATTCTGCCATTTCGGAGACGAATTCATTCTGAGCAATGTCACTGTCAAGCAATCGGCTCACCAAATAGTCATTGTCACTTTCCAACACTATGCTGATAAGGATATCTAGCGCATTCTGGAAATGCTTCATGGCTTTCACCCACTTTTTTGCAAAAGTCAATCCCTTTGATGCTAGATCTTTCAAAAGTGGGATATAGCATTCCTAGAAATATGTTAGTTAAGAGTCGGTTAGATTAATTTTACTACTTTATTCCCCGTAAAGTATTGCGTTTAGTATTCAACGCTAATTACCCTTGGGAACCCCTCTAAATGAGATCCTGTTCCATAGTAAGCTGTAGCTGATTGGGTAAGGGACTCAATAACCGGACGTGGGAGATCCTCCATGTTGACAAGAAAGACCGGAAAGAGAAAGAACTGCACATATAAATGAAAAAATGAGTTACTAAATTTTCAAAACCAGCTAGTTATACAACCTAATAAGTTAAGTTTCGGCTTTGGCCATATCTCTGCCATAATACTGAAATATTACCCGTAAATATCCACAAAACTAAATAGCACCAGATAAGTTTTAGTTGTAAGTTTTGTCTATTTCCTGCTGGAGAGTAACTATCGAACGTCCAAATAAACGCAAACGCCAGAATGAATACCATCGCATTTCTCATAAACAAGCAACGCAACCTCAGAAACTTTCTGGAATCTAGAATCTGGATACTTCCAAAAGCTTCCTTTATTTAAGACTCAACGAATTATACGTTTCTGTTAGAATGTTCTAGCAAGCAAAAGGATGCCTAAGTGGTATTTGCATTTGACCTTCAACCATCGAAATCATTCACGAAGGTCAATGCGCTTTTGAGCTACGTATGCATTTGTTACGACGAAACACGTCAAGAACCAGAATGAAAGTGGATTTGGTTTGAGGCGTTTCGAAGATTGCATTACATACTTCCGTCTTGCAGGCTACCGTAATTCTGGTTTTAATCCCCCTGGAAGATTATTGTTTAGAAGGACAAATTGAAAAAACGCTGGAAAGGCAAGAAGAATGCGATAGTGGAATCCTAAAATGGCTTTAATTAATCTGTCCTGATAAGCCAAACATGATAACACGAACCGCTCCCAAAATGGGGTCCATAACGTTCTCATATTCCGATCAAAATAACAATAGCACAGAAACGCTTGGCAAGTATGAATTTAGCTCATGCTTGCTTATGTACCGTATTTCCCGTTTTAATTCCTCTCGGGGCTTTATTACCTCGAAGGAAACATTAGAAATTATATTAACATAGACAAGATAGGACTTTTAACATGGACAGGTAGGGGGAATTAAACAGGACGGGGAACTATTCCGGGGGAGGAATTAAAACGGGAAATACGGTATTTATCGTATTTGCGGTTTTAATTCGCGTGGGAAATTATTGTTTAGGAGGACAAATAGAAAAATGCTTAACGTAGGGTGAAGTTTTATTTTTAATATAGAAAGGTGGGGATAATAAAACAAATTTTCGATTTTCGTCACAATTAAGCCCCAGGGAAGTTAAAACGGGAAATAGGTTCTACTATGTTATATAGTCATCTTTTTTATTCATGTGTCAATCTCAATCTCGCTGATTTTTTCATGAGCAAGAACTGCTAACTGAAAGTTCTTACAAAAACCATCGTAAAGGTTTAGAATTAAAATTTTTACTTTTAATGATTGAAGCAAATTAATGCTCTTCTAGATCAGCAGAGTACAAGTTCAAAAACGGTATCCGTCTAAAAAATTGGATGAGAATATTGATAAAGCAGTCTTCATTGTTACTAACAAACAAACAAATTTATTTATCAAGGATTAATAATAAGTTGTGCGAAGAACAAACTCATAATACATAAACAGAGACAACAGCAAGTTTTAAATGTTGTTCAGTTCAAATCATTGAAGAGGCTAGTCATGAAACAAAAAAGAACAATTATTAACAAACTGCTCTTTGCAAAACAATAAAAAAAATATGGTTTTAATTCTGAAGTATTTATATAATCATAGTACTGCAAGGTTGCTGGATAAAATTGAGACAATATCCCCTATTTCCAAGATCATTCGTTTCATTAGAGTCCGTATGGTAGTGGATTCGGAATGGTTTAACATAACCTGGAAATAAAAATGAGACAAAAATGGAAATTGCTTAACGCACTTCAAAACTTAGAACCTCTATTTAGTCAGATATTTTTTGGAACTAACTGTAAACAGGCATTTGTTGCATGGACATCTCGCTGTTGAAGACATCCCCACAAATTCTATCCTGACAAATCGTTCCACCCATTTGGGCCGTTCGACCTGAATTCGTAGCGCAAGGGATTGTGATCCAATCCGTTTGACAGTTGTTGGCTCCAACCATAGCCCCAACTGATGTGGCCAACTGGCCGGTCAATGAGAAAGACCTGGGCCTTTGATTAGCTACTTGGTTGAATTGGACTGGAATACCAGTAAAAATGTATAAGTACCCCGTAGTATAATTTAGCATGTAAATCCATAAAAGAAGCATTATTATGGGAGCCTAACCGTTTTCGTTGCAAGCAACGTACCGAATACCACAGAAGTTTCTCTCAACCCGAATGCACGAAGTGTAATCTTGATTAGAAAGCTGTTGACCAGAGGTGAAGTCAAAGTTATAAGAGCGTATGACCCCACTAACCCCTCGGTAGAACTGAAGGCATCCTTCGGGAGCTATAATTAATGGCTCATTGCATTTCAGCATTTAATTCCTCATTCATTAATTTAGACAATGCAAAAAGCAAAGCATTGCAATTAGATTACCTTTCTCCAAAGCTCGACATTTTATTTGCGTAATTTTAATCTTCCATGAACGGGAATAAGTGGGACCACTAGTCACTACACTTAAGGTCACGGGACTGTTATCAACCCCGACATCAACATACACTGAGGATAATGATAAGGGAAATAAGTGGAAAGGATTCATGCACAGATTATCGGACTTAGTCAATGATACTTATCCTTGTTTTTAGAACAAACGTGCGTAGTCATTTTCATCATATAACAACAATGATATCCAGAAAAGCAACAATAACTCACTGTGATTCCCCGTATTGACTCCACAAACGATTGGTATTGCCGTAGTACTTCCTGAAACGATGAACTGGTCATTATTGCAAATCCCATTGCTACTAGGCTGGGCTATGTTAAACGAGTCGAAATCCAATCTAGAAAAAATGCATTGCAATTTAATTAATATAGGTCAGTAGTAGATTCTCTATGATTTCCTTTCATTGCATTTCAGTTTTGAGTGTATGACTTTATATTTTGTGTCAACTTTAGCATTGCATTTATAATAGCTTTTAAGGTTGACTGAATAAACGGAAAACGGAATGGGCTAGTTATAGTTTAGGATAATGCAATTCACCTCAATTGGCAAACATCCGGAGCGCATTTGTACACTGTGAGTTGACAGCTTCCCGTCCCGTCAAACGATGATGGGTACCCGTTATGCGTGAAGTAGGTGGAATTCTGATTTGTTGAAGCTCCACATGATTTCGAAACTTTGTAGGAAGAAGATAAGAAGCCACATTATCAAACATTATGCCTTATGCCATTTACATTTGGACCGTCACATTTAAAAAGAAAGCTTCGCTTAGTTAGATGAACATTTTCACAGCAATAACTATAATTTAACCGTTGAGCATAGGTACATATCTTACTGAACAAATTTCAAAGCGGTCTTTAAACAACATCAATCATGCTAAATCAAGCTTATAACATGATAATAACAGAGCATTACTATTTGACTGTCAGCAGTATGAATTGGATTTATGAACATTCGCTACCAATGCTTATCAAGTTTAAAGTTCGGCAGCAACGGGATCGGTAGATATATCTGTAAACTGCATGCAGACTGAATATATTAGGCTAGTGGAAGGTAGAAATGTCAATCATTTCAATTTTGTTTTCAGTAAATAAAACAAGTTTAACATGGCATAATAATGCTGCTTATACTGCTTGCCCACTCAGCTATTATTAGACAGATGATGATGAAACCCAATTGCTTATCTTGCACTCGAGTGAGTTTATGTTACTTTGTTTGCAAATGCGACAGCATTTGGAAATCATTTTTTGCATGAATTCTCTTACAGAAGGTCAAAAGGCCTTTGACTGATGATAAACTTTGCTCTTGTACATACAAAACGTGTCAAAATGATGTTTTTTGAGAAACTTTCTAATAAAAAATACACACTTACACACACAACAGACTCCGTAATTCCTGGCACACCTGCCGTTAGCAGCTCCACCCCTTCGATTACATTCATTTACAGTGTAGCAAGTTCCATTGTCTCCAGAGGCACTTAGGCACTCTGAATTGTAGAATTTAACAACGGTGAATAATGAGAGGACTAAAAATTAAACGGTTATATCAAATACAAAACTTTATTTTTATTCAAGCATCCCCTTTCAAAACTAACATATTCTTCATATAAAAACTTACACCTAGAATCCCTCTCAGAAACTTCATTTCCTGTTCCGACACTGCTATTCCTCCCGTTAAATCCCAGTGTCTTATCATTACCACCGCTATAGTGGTAACCGTTGCGAGACTGAGATTTTTGAGATGGTGGCCCCGAAGTGGAACTAGAACTACCCCACCAACTGCTCAAGAATGGGATTTGTCTCAAAGACCTAGATAACTTACTCTTAATATCTCCATCGGCCGTGGAAACCCTTGATGACTTCGGGAAAGGCTCCCCGTCAACATTTATTATCAAATATAACAAGAAAAACGCCAAAGTCACCACCACCACAGTTAAAAACACGCGACTAACCATACTTAATTTGTATATAATAGATTCAATCCAACCCGAATATAAATACTAGTAACGATACCCTCTTATCTCAACCTTTTAAATTGTACTGAAGAGAAAATAAAAATGTACAAAGACTTTTATAAATTTTTCATTTTTCATTATTCTTACCAACCGCATTGAACTTAGAGATTCAGCGTAATTTTCATACAAAAGTAAACGTACATTATGTGATGCGGGATGGAACGATGAAATGAAAGAAGCAGAAGAGCATGAATTGCAGTTTCAAAATTATACTTTAACAATGCATTTGACGACAAATTGCGTGTCGAGTTTTGTACCATGTTCTTTATAGACATGCTTTAAGTAGGTAACAAAATACACAGTAGCATAATGGAATGGGTGTCCTTATTAGATTCACCGTACAAATAAAATACATGCAAATATTTTCTATGGGGAAAGCTCATTATTTTCATCATTAGCGATTTTACATTAAAAGCAAAACTATAATATTATACCCCTTTATTAAAGGTAGAAACTCCGAGTTTCACCTGTGTATCCTTAGTGCTTATTTTAGCGTTCTATGAAGCTGGGATCGGCGATCCATGATAACTGACATGTATTGTGCGTAGGTGATCTCATAAAAAGTAAAACATCATTCATCAACCCCATGTTGTGCATTTAGCCCAGAGAGACAGATAGTAATAAAGTGTAGCGTATTGTTACTGCAGGGGACATTGTTGTAGTTCACCTGTGACGGAGAACAATCAACTCGCGTGAATTTGTCACTGTAATTGTGTATAAGGAGAGCAATAAATTAATCTTTTAGGGTTTGTAATGTTCAAAAAAGTATGAATCAAAGTTAGTGAACCTTTTTGCTCTCACAATCACAATGCTCGAATTCGATACTAGTTATCAAATCCTAATTAAAGGAAAGTATAGCCTTTTGTAATGTAATCTTAGGTTCGCCCTGTTTTAACCCAGTCAATTGAGCTTATTATATTGTTTCATGCTTATGAATTTGGAGAAATTAAAAAATGAAAGCTGCGTGGCTTTGCAAGTTCATCAGTTCATCAGTTGCCGTCATTCCTTAAGTAATTATGATGAAGTGGAATTCTTATGTAATTTTACGCTATATTCTTTGCAACCAACTACTGGAATCTCTGTCTATCTCCGTAGTATTTTTCCACCCCTACTTTCAATCCTTTAGCCTAGAGAAGAGATAAAATGAGTTCATGACATTTGGTCAACATGGAAACAGCAAAGATGTTTGTTTGACAAGCGGAAACCTATTCTTCTTCAGAAATATTTTCCACATGCCAGAAAAATCCATCTCATTTCAATAAAGTGCCTCTAACCCTAAAAATTACTAGAATATACGTGCCCCATCAAAATCAAAGCACTACCTTTAGCGACCTTTGTCGAATCAACTGAGCCGGAAGACTACATAACTAGCTAATAGTGGACATATGAAATGGCCTCAATCCAGGCCGACCCCGAACCTCCCCCACAAGGAAATGCGGAATTGCTCCTCCAAGTATCAGAGCTTGATACGGTGAATATATTTTTTAAACTATGCAATGCTTTTGAAACTCAATAAATAAATGATAAAAACCCTTCCTAAAGCCAGCTTTCCACTTTCTAGCTCTGCATCTCACAAATATGCAAATACCTCTCGTTCAACCAATTGAAGTACCTAAGGGGAATTTGTAGAACCTGGAAAATGACTGTTGAATCCCAATCCCGTTTTCGAAACTGTGTTGCACTGTTTGACCAAGGATGGAAGAAAGATGTTGTTACAATGAACTATGACGCCTGCTTTCCATTTAGGGGAATCCATTTCCGGGCTTTCCCATTCAAGCCAAATCCTACCTTTAAGATGTTCATCAAAGCTACAAACATGCTGCAGAATTTAACATTCATAAAACTGGAGTATGTGAAGCTTCCTTGCCAAGAAGTGGTCGACTTGCTGAACCGGTGCCCAAATCTGGAGGAGGTGTTTTTCAATCGATGCAAGTTTCAAGTGGTTTGTTATCGATATAAGATACTTCAGGAACGCCATCGGAATAAATTTATCAACAAGGATTATAGTAAGCAAACCTTTCTAAATCATCTCCCTCCACGATTAACGAGAATATTACCGACTATTTTGTCATTACTAGGCAGCAGAACCTGTTGTCTACACAGGCAAGGCCTAGTAAATCTCAATCTAGATCCGGCCAAAAAGATCCCTCCCAAAATCCACAAAATAACTCTCCAACATTCAGACCTTTTCCCTCTGTGCCTCCTGGACCTAATTTTGGAACGAGCCGAAGGGGTCATAACAGAGTTCTCAATGGAATACTCCATGATTCAACACCGAAAGAGGTCCTACTTTGCTCCTGCCAAGGAGGACATGGATGCCCGAATCGTTCCTTTCCTCATAAGAAACTCAGGAACTCTAAGACGTCTAACTATCTTCCGGATTCGAAGGGGTCACGTTATTCTCCAAAACTTGACGAGACTCCAGGCTCGCTTTACGCTTGACAAACTTACTCTTGGAGAGTCCTATTGCTATGTAAGCTATGATGCAATAATATATCATACTCCCTGCCCTATTGTTCAAGATTCCTATCTACAATATTAATGTATAATTTCAGGAAGAGAGAACTCAGTATATTGACTTCTATGCATTCATCAATCAGTGCACGGATGCAGAGCAACTTCAAACGCTGAAACTTCGACTTTGGCATAAAACTAATGGAGATCAATTGCTCCGCATTCTTGCTCAGAGGATCAACCTCGTTAGCATCCACATAGATTTGCACTTCTCACTAACTATTGTTGAAAATGGAGACGCAAGGCTATCTATGCTTGATGTCGAAGCTCTTCTGGGTCATTTGCCCCGCTTAAAAGAGGTAGAACTGTGGGACCGAAGGATCCAGAGGTCTGCGGCAATGACATCTCATTACCTTCCTGTTGTTCCAGCTTCTATTTCAAAGCTCGCCTTTTACTCTCGCCAAATGCCAATGGTAGAAGTGGCCGACTATATCGTTTCTCACCGAGCAGCTTTACTGACTCATTTTGTTTGCGATATGGTACCAAGGTTTACCGACGCAATGATGCAAAGCGTCATAGAACACCTTCCCTTACTAGAAGTTCTAGGAATCAATTGTGCACCTCAGGTTACGGATGCGGGCTTAACCGGTAGGTCTTATAAATAAAACCTGACCCTGCAGGAGTTGCAATGAGATATATATTATATTACAACTAATATAACTCGGTCTGCCCTAGGTCTACCCTTAGAAACATGCCGAAGAATCGTGCAAGGAAATTCCGGTATCGTTTATAGACATGGAATCCGTCCTGACGCCTTTGTTGGCAGATCGTTGTCTGAATTGAAGAGTACGTTAAGTACACTTTTTTACTGCTTTTGCCAATTAATTTAGTAATAAAGTTGTACCCCATGGTTTGTCTATTTACTTTATTAGAGTTAAGACGACTGAGCTTTTATTTCTGTCCGGGTTTGTCTGACCTATCCATATTTTTGGCCTTCAAATTCCCCTACATTGAAGAAATAGACCTGAGTGCATGTGCTCGGGTAAGTGTTATTTATGATGGTCATTCATAATTAAAGAGATCGATACTGCATCTCCAATCTATGGTGGAGTTTAAAGTTTATAAACTATGGGGTTTATTATATTAAGGTGTCGGATGTCGGACTTTCATTTCTGGGAAGAAATAATCCCACATTGGAAAGGGTTATGTTGCTAAAGAATGCTAAAATAACACACTTCGGAATCCAAAACCTCATTATGGAGAATCCCTGCATATACAGGATCTGTACCTCTCGGGTAACAACTTACAATTTTCTTGAACAATTTCTGTGGACTGTTTTTTAAATAATTTGCTGTCCTTTAATAATTTTAAAGCGTTGCTGCAATAGAAAAATGGATAAGCAACTTCAATACGTAGAACATCCCAGATTCGCCCGCATTGTGAGGATTCATCCAAAGATATACAGAAGACCTCATAATTACATGATGTACTGATTGCTACTAACGCTAATAATTAAATGAAATAAAATGATCATTATAAAATAATTAGATGCACTATAAACATAATAAAATAACCGTAAACTGCTTAATTTTTAGAGATTAATATCTAACGCCCGTGTAAAAAAAATAAGAGTTACAATTACCAATTCCTTTATCACTGAATAAAGTTGAAGAGCCTCAGGAACGTGTTTAGTTTATGATAAGTTTCCACTTGTCAAAAACATACATTGATCAATAAACTTTAAGCCACCACAACAGTAGCAGCAAGCAGCATCAATAAAAAATAATATAGTTATAGTAGCCACTATTCAAAATCAATGTCGAGATAACAAGTGATATTCAGTGTCAAGGTTTTGATAACACCGATAAGTCAAACAGATCATCACGAATTGCGAAAAAAGGACTCGCAGCACGTAGAATTACAGGCAGTTATACTTATTCCTTGAGTAAGCTTGATTTATATTTACGACGCATTATATAATCTGCGGTGGCAATTAGCAATTCCAATTACCCATTTATATGAGCAAATATACATTCCAGACAGAACAGCTTAGACAATCAATCAAAGTTTCTCCAAAATCCTTCATTAAATCAATAAAAAGAGGAAACTTCGGTAATTCCCAGGGTCTTGTCCGGTGCTATCATAATCACAATTCAAAGCAGTAGTAATCATAATCATAAACTTCTGGCCTTACTCCCTCCCCAATACAATACTAATTGCTCCAGTTCCAAGATAACAATGAATTACAGTATAATTTTACTCGGAGCAACAATCTCCGTCTCATTGTTCATCAAGATATGTTTAGTTTGTGGTGCAATATTCGTCTCCAGTAGTGCATCACTAGCTGAATCCATTGGATCTAAATCTGCTCAAAATCCTAATAAAAGCCTATGGAGCATTTCTGGATACGGTGACGATCCCTGTGACTGGCCAGATGCTGGGCGCTACTGTCAGCTCAGAAGGGAACTGAAAGAATCCCAACATTCGAAATCATCAGTGAAACATAACGACGACTATATTGACTCAGTGGTTGATGGTTGGATAAGTCAAATGGAGTTTGCTAAAGCTCATGCTAACAGGAATCCCGATAATTTCCCAACCCCTCGTCCCCTTTATGAAGATCTAATCTGTGAGCCAATATTAGAGGAACATCTGAAAGAAAACGGTCAAGAAGGTGTTTCGATAATTGATGCGGGTGAAGTACCCCTTGGATGTGCTTATAAAGATGACGAACAAACACATTTGATCTGCGACGATACAGACTTGACTAAATTGCCACCCTTGCCCAGAGAGCTTAGCTACTTGGATGTTATGTTTACTAATATTCAGGAACTTAGAGATGATGATTTCGGGAAAGTGAATATCACAAATGTTAGGTTCATCCAAAATGACCTGCATACAATTACTCCTACAGCATTTCAGAAAATTAAATCTTTAACTACGCTTCAGATTGTGCATAATAAGTTGCAATACCTTGCGTATGAAATTTACGTTGGGTTGACGGAAGTAACTTTGTTGTGGTTAGACTATAACATGATTTCATTAGAAATCTACAAAGATTGTCCGATAAGGCCTATAGAGGAAATAACTCCGGTGCTACCAAAGTTAAGGTCTTTTAGCTTGCAGGGAAATCCATTGAAAATTATTCCACAGCAAATGTGGGCAGGACTGAGAGAAAGCGACCTTATTGATTTGGATTTGTCAATATGCTCTTTGGAGACTATTCATAGAGGTTTGGATTGAGTTTTTTATTATTAAATTTGTAAACCTAAACATAAAAGCAGGAATATATCTTTTGTTCCTGACCAGAGCTAAACAACCACTTTGCAGTGCATTTATTCAACATTTACCCTAATTTCCTTTTCAGAATCCTTCTCTTACCTAAAGAAGTTGGCAATTTTGGACCTGAGTTATAATCCTAAGCTAAGCAAAACAATGTTAACTGAGGCTTTCATAGGGCTGGCGAACTCATCCTTAGTTAAGCTCTATCTTATGGGAAACAACATGCTTGATGTTCCTCGGGAAGCACTTGCTCATGTAAACAGGACACTATCCTACCTTGACCTGAGTGTGAACACAATACAGTACCTGACTGTGTCCAGCTTTCCCATTGAAATTACCAAGCTAAGAACCTTAGTAATGAGCTCCTGCTCAATATTATCAATATCCCAAGGGGCATTCGACGGAATGCCAAACTTGGCTGACCTTAAACTTACAAATAATCACCTCACTGAAGTACCTCCAGCAATTCATGTACTAAGAGGACTTCGTACTCTAAATTTTGAAAACAATCGTGTTTCCAATGTGCATGTTCAATTTAAAATTAAGGCAGGTGCATTTGAAAATAATATTAATTTATATTACATGATTTTAACCAACGTTCCAATCAAGAAGATAAACCGCACAAGTTTTAATTCGCTCTCAAGTCTACAATTTTTGATATTGGATAATGCTGATATTTCCTCCATTGAGGATGGTTCATTCCAAGACCTGACGTCTTTGGTTACTTTGCAAATGCAAAATAATCCTCTACTTACAACTGCAAACTCTCTCTCATTTTATGGGATGTCTAATCTCCAAAACTTGGTTTTGAACGGTTGTAGTCTAAGATTTATTCCCCCATCTGAATTAAATGCATCAAATTGGATCCAATCTGTGAACGGTTTAGTTAAAAATGATAGTGTAAGTACAACAAATATTGGTCTAGAGGTAGAGCCAGAGGTCAACCCTTTCAGCCCCTTTCTGCACCTTCCTAACTTGACCCGACTTGACCTAAGCAATAACAACATTGACCAGGTATTTCCTGAATTATTTCGTGGCCCAGAGGAGCTTCTTACTTTGAATCTAACAGGAAATGAAATCGAATCCTGGAGTAGCCACATCCTCCGTCCCGACTATAGAGTAGCCTCTAAATACAATGAAAATGATTATCCATGGAAGATCTTTTCTCTAGCTAGTAATAATCTGGCTCCGATTACATCTGAACTAATCGACGATATTATAACCTTTGACCCTAACGAAATTGATTTATCGGATAACCTCTTCATATGCAGCAAAACCGCTTGCGACCTTACTCGTTTAATTAATGGCAGCTCCGATAATTATACCGGAGAGTTCCGTCCAGCTTTTCACACCTACAAATGGATTGGAATAGAGAACTATAAATGCGTATACATTACAAATGAAACTTACTACAATATCGCAGACCTAACGGATGACCTTTGCCTTGAGTTTGAGGAAAAAGTAGTGGATGAGCCGGTTCCAGTAACTGGAAACAGTGGGAACATAGGGGATGACAGCGCCATCGAATATTCCAAATCCAGCCCATCTATAATTATAATTGCAGTAAGCATTCTATGCACAACTGGGCTAATAGTTGGAGCAGTTATTACCGGTTATCGGAAACGAGTCCATCTAAAATACTTGTGGTTTGCGACAAAGTTTCAAATCGATAAAGTGAAGCCAAGAAAGGCCAAGCTTTCTGCTGTCGACGCCCCAAATTACTCTTACGATATCTTCGTTTCTTATCACAATTCTGACCGTGACTTTGTCCAAGATCAGTTTCTCCCTGAGGTTGAAGAAAGTACGGAGAGTAGTACTGATCCCAAACCGAAAGACCGTGACATTGAAATTGGGTCGATTGCAGGGTCTTTGGGCCTTAGGGTTTGTCTCCACGAACGGGATTTCGAGGCTGGGGTTCCGATAACGGAGAACATAGTTGAAGCTGTGGACCATTCTAGGAAGATTGTAATCATTCTCACAAAGAAATACTTGGAGTCTCAATGGTGTACTTTTGAAATGAACTTGGCCTACCATAGACTGGTAGAGTCGAGAAGGAATTCATTCATTTTACTTCTCCTAGAACCAATTCCAGTAGAGTTGAGAACTAAAGTTTTAAGTTATCTTATGCGATCCAGAACTTACCTCGAGTGGCCTGGGGATAGGGCGAGTTTTCAGGAAAGGATGAGATTTTGGACTAGGTTGAAGAGTTCCTTGTCTACGATGGATTAGTTCGAGAATCTGTGAATCGGCGGTGGACTAACATGACATTATGTGACATCCAGCTTCGAAACAATGTATGCATGTAGAGCCTATGTAGTCTAGCAATAATCTGTACCAAAAATAGGTTCCGGTCAATAGGTTACTCAACTGGGTTTTGGCTAGACTGATTAAACGACTGTTTAAATTTTGTGATTTTGTGTTCGATTTCTGGGGCCGGTCCCTGGTAGCTACTGCTGCAGCAGTATGCTGATAGGATAAATACCAATTAAATAAATGCATATGTATAAATGTGGAAGAGGAAATAAAACTGTTTTAATTTGTAATTACAACAAATGCGTAGCCTTGATTTACGCATACAACTTTTAGGCACTTTAGGACTACGGCTTGTATTCTTAGGAAGAATAGCTAAGCATAAGATAGTATTATTACTCATTGATATTTGACATTTGATATCATTCATTGTGTTATTGTGTTCCTTGATAATTCAATATTAAAATAAGTCTTATACTTCCCTTCAATCTTTCCATCATCCAGGCAGGGTATTTAAGAAAGAATACAAACGTGTTTCAATATTTTAAGTAGGCTTCAATGAAGTGTAACTTAATTTTGTTGTTAGATATACAGGATAATGTTATTGATGTTGAGGGATTATTTTCTTACGATGATGAAAGCCGTAGAGGCTGAGAAGCCGGATTAAATGTTTGTCTAACTTATGCTCGTACATAAAAGCCTCAACTTCCTAAATCTGTTTATTAAGCGTCTTTAAATAAAAACAAACACTACGAAGGTGTACGTAAAAAATACGGAATTTTGCACTGGATAAGAATCATTCATTTCTTTCCACGCAACCTTTCTCAGAACCGATTTGGCTTTAGGTTCAGTAGCATGAATTAAAACTACGATTCTCTGCATCTCCGATTTAACATTAATCTCCTTCTCAAAATCATTAGACTTTTTTAGAGGTTCATTTTTTAACTATCAAACCAGACGTAAAATGCCTTACAATAGAAACGAAACAGTATTTTCAATCAAACCAGCTAGTAAAGGCTTGGAGAAAGAGTATGAGGACATTTTTAGTAAACAAGCTCAAGAATTTGTGATTGATTTAGTAATCGAGTTTGAATCACGGATTGAAATGGTAAATACGGCATACATTTACAAAACTAGCAAATAAAATGTAACAGAAATAATTCCATTTATTTAATGAACACATCGTAATTTCAAGTTATATCGAGATCGACGGGAACGTAAACTAAAGTACGAAGACCCAGAGGTAGACCTTCCAGTTATAGAAGTTGCTACTGAAGTTTCTTCAGAAGACTGGCAAATTGCACCTTTGCCTTCTTGTCTGCAAAACCGTAATCTAGATTTGGGAGACGTTTCCCCATCAAACGATGAGCATTTGAAGCAAGCCTTAAATTCAAAGGTTCAAGGTGTCCAAGTGGATTTTGACGATGGGCATTGTCCCTCTTGGAGAAATCAGATAAAAGGTAACTGTACCTTTATTATACCAAAATAACTAGAAAATTAACCAGTGGGATACACAAGTCTAAGTCTCACTTCTAAAAACATTATTTCCGGATATCGTTAGCATAGAATTTATTTCTCAAATCTCAAACAAAAATTAAAAACGGACTTTTATAGAGTAAAATAATGACATTTCTTCATCCATGAGTGAATAATATACGGTAGACAGTCAAATGATGACACAGAAAATAGGAAATACGGTGATTCTATCGATGTTAAACATTATTGCTAAAAATAATGTACAGGTATCCACAATGTGATGCAAATTGTTCAGGGGAAGTTTTACCCCGGAGAAGTACCACCTTTGTACCAAGCTCCACTATTGCTTTTACGACCACGAGCGTGGAACATGAACGAGCATAACTTTACAGTAAAATTCCCTTAATTAATACATCTTTTACAGAGAACAAAAATACAATCTGTGGTATAATTCCACCAAAAATCATACTATTAATTAATAAATTCCATCAGGTAAAGGCCAAAGAAATCCCCGGTCCAATAATGGATTTCGGTCTCTTAATATTCCATAATGGGAAGGCCCTAGCGGTTAAAGATCTAGGACCATTTTTCTACTTGTCAAAACTTGAGAGTGCGTTGGAAGCTAGATTATGGAACGACATATTCACCTGGGCTGAAAACAGACTGGGCTTAACTCCAGGAATCATTAAGGCTTGTGTATTGATTGAAAGTATTCCAGCCACATTTGCAATGGAACAAATCCTCTTTGAACTGCGTAACCATTCATTAGGACTAAACTGTGGGATATGGGACTATGCTGCTTCCATCATAAACAAGTTTGGTATGCTTTAAAACAGGCCTCGAGGATATTAAACTGTTGTTATATTTATAAACCTTACCTAATCCTCCATCATTTACTATTCCACACCATTTATGCAACAAAGGTAAAAGGAAAGGCTTTATCATTCCTGACCGAACCAAGTACGTCAATATGGACACAGCCTTTCTACAAAATTATGCTAAATTGGTTGTCCAAACTTGCCATAAACATGGAGCCCCAGCCACCGGTGGTATGACTGCTGTTATTATATCCTCCATCACTAAGTCAAAACAGGATGAAAGGTTTAATTATGACATCAAATTTGTTGACTATTAACCACGCTATATTATAAGCTTCATCCTTGTAGTAAATATTTGTTTTATGCAGAAAAGAGTTAATTGAAAAGGTCTGCAAGAGTAAGCAAAAAGAAATTGAGCTAGGCCTTGATGGCTTTCTTGTTTATGACACCGAACTGGTTCCAGCATTACAGGAACTTTTGAGTGCAAGTTCAACCTGTTGCAATAATCAATCAGTTATTGATGTTGATAAGCTTTTGAATGTAAGAATATCAGCAGTTCTAGATTAAAATATGTCCATAATTATTTTTCAAAAAGATTCTTATGCTATATTTCTAAACAAAATCCCCCCTACAGATTCCGCAGGCAGGAGTAACAGTAGCAGGCTTAGAAAAAAATATTAGAGTCGCAGTTCTATTCATTTACTCTTGGCTTTATGAGGCAAATGGACATTTCGTTTTGGATGGGATTGTTGAAGATTCTGCTACTGCTGAGATCTCGAGGTCTCAAGTCTGGCAGTGGATTTATCATCAAGTATTTCTGCCTAGAATAATTTTTAATGTCTATAGTCAGGAGTGACGAGGAAATAAGGGTTCTTCGCTTCGGGTAAAATGCCTTTACTGTTCAATTTCATGTGTTTATCTGCACAGGTACAACTTGAGGATGGGAATCAGGCCCCAATAACAGAATTAATGGTAACAACAATCGCTGATGAAGTTATCTCCAAGCTGTTGATGCTTGAAGGGTCCAAAAGCTATTATACGGATCATTTAGAAGTTTGCAAACGACTTTTCATGGAGTTGGTTACATCATGCAGAGACGGATTTCCAGCTCGGGATCCACCAGAGTTCATTACGTCTTACATTTATAACCATTCCATTTTTAGAGAAATACACGAGACATAAATACCCTTTATTGGAATATTAATAATATTAATAATACTTTATTGTCGAAGGAATTCATAGGCAACTTTGTCTACGGAAGAAATCAGCAAAGTCAACAATGCGGTTTACATCCAGGGAGCCTAAATAAAATATATTACTCTTTCCAGTTGATAAGACGTAAAACGTATCTTACTTCATTGATTATTAATAAATTACGCCTTCTAACATATTTGACAAAAAAAATACACAGTGAATTTATTTTCATTTTTCTTTCATAATCGACCAAAAACAATTTAACTTCAAATCCAAAATCATAAACGGTTAAGAATTGCTGTTCGTTGTTCCCTTCATTCACTGTTAGAACATTCTGCATGCCAAAAAACCTAAACGAATGAGCTATGAACAACGAATGCCAACTTGCTAATTGTTGACTTCTTTAGCTTGACGTTACCATAGACTTAAACATATTATAAATTAAACTGAGCAAAAACTCCCAAAAACAGCCTGTCTTCCAGGATAAAAGATTTCGTTGTAAGTAAAAATAAATTAGGACCCCCGAGAAAACCTAATCTAACAGACAGCTTGTCTTCCTGTGGGCAAAGCAAACATAGACCACTGAAGCCATGAGGTATCCTTCTATCCGAAAAAATCTTTCATGCCAAAATAAATGGCCTTCTGTGCGGAAAAATGATCAAATATTATGAAATGAAAATGCATTAATTACTTGGCTAATAACTCGACCACACTGTTACCTTTTGCAGTGAATTTCAGTCCTTATCGATACAAGATGCAGAGGGAAAGGAAAGCCTTGAAGGTTTTTCATCCGAGACTTACCGCAAGTTCTTTGACAGTTTTACCGTGACGGATGATAAAGTAGTGTACTACTGCAATAAAACTACAAGTCTGAAACTACCATTGTATAAGATTCTGGATGATTTGGTCAAGCTTCAGTACCAATGCATGGCTTATGTTCAACAAGATCCAAATACCTCTGACCACTTTGGTAAGGATTAAAACGTACCGATTAGATTGCAATGTAAAGCTTGCCTACTGTAACTTCCGCAGCTTTGCTGTAAGTACTAATGGCTTCATGGTAATAATAACTTTAGGGCTTTCCATGACATTCGCCTTGATCACAAAAACGGCCGCTATGATAGACTGGAAGGCTTTAAATCAAGATCATAGTTGCTTCTGGCAGGATTTTCTTAGAGACACAAGAGAACTCAAGAGGTTGTACGATCGGGTTCAGACAACAGCTTTGGAATGTGTCCATACAGCTACTTCCGCTGCTAATCGTGCTTTTGAAATATTGGAAGATGTAGTTTCTGTTGGGAATAAGGATGCAGATGCTCGGCTTAAAAGCACGATGATTCAGATTCCTGGTTAGAAAAAATACGCAGTATTTTCTAATAAAATCTTGTACTACTTCTTTAAAAAAACTAATAAATATATGAGTTCGCCGGAATGAATGAACTCTAATAAACTGGCTTTTACAGCAGGCCTATCGGACAGTGGTGTGAAGGTACTTATAGTAGAACCTAACGAGACGATAATAATTCAGTACAACAGTCCTGAACAGAGAATCCCAAGTGCAAGTGTCAAGGTTCAACAGGCCAACGACAGTTTCCGCTTGAGATTTCTCCGGTCCTTAATATTTTTTGCCAAGAAGTCCCTAGAGTGTATTCACTTGACGATGCTTCAAATAGACCTTATCATACGGTTGGAGTTTCCCTTCGAAAAGTTGGCTAAATGCAACGGGATCTTGTCTGAAGAACTCCTTCCACGGGAACGGGCTGTGTTAACAAAAGCAAAAAGAGAGTTTGATGGAAGTTGGGATAGTATTTGGGCAACTTTGGCTCGTTTCAAAATGCAACTAGATGGACTGCAGAAGTATAAACATGTTTTAAAGAAACTCCGTAAAGAGCCCTTTCAACATCATGAAATCATTCCGACGCTTTACTCCTCTTCTATTCATTTCGATGACCCCGTTCTCCTAACGTACGTTAATTATTTGAATTAAGAAATACTTGGAAGAAACACGCTAGAATTTAATGGTTGAATTACAGAATAGTGAGCCGAGCTTTATCGGACGAGCTTTTCAATCAAGGGTTCGATTACCCAATGATTCCCAGCAGGACTACAGACATCCTGACCGCAATCGATGACATGTGGGAATGGGCCATGGATAACCGCTTCTACAAGCAGACGTGCAATCTATCCATTTGTCTTTGGACAGCATTGGAAGATGTTGAAAAAATTCTTAGTCCTAGAGAAATTGCCAACTTAACGAAAGACACAAACGAATTGATGATACAGGCAGATCGGGCTAGGCGTTATTTGAAGAAAACCCTCCACGTCTTCAGAAATAAAGCATTTAGTGGACTAAAGTTGAAAAAATCCGAGTAAGATATCGAAATAAATGTCACAACATCCGCTCCTCTGTTAGTTCATTTAGCTTTTGATAAGCCCCGTTTATTAATTAGGACTGAAATGGTCAACCAAGCCATTCGCTTAAAAAGCCGAATCTCACTGGATGACATAGAGGACGAGGATGATGACCGTGAAATAGACGGCCAGGATCCTAAAGAAGTATGGGTGAAGCTCCAGGGTGGCTACAGAGTTACTTTGACAGAAACTACAGTACCCGAATTCGTAGTTTGTAACCAGTTCAGAGAGAAGCTTTACTTTAGGGAACTTGACGAAGGACAGAAGGTAGTACTTCTGCAAAAGATGCTCACTCAACTCCTAGATTCTATTTCGGCTACCGGATGCTTTGCAAAAGTTCTTCTAGAAAGAGCCTATGAAACCAAATCTCTAGTCAAACGCTTAAAACCCAAAGAGGAGACTGTCGAGCATTTGAAAAAAGTCCTTGAAATTGCTACAAGACAGGTGCAACGGCAGAAGCAACTGGTCAAACAGATTGAGGGTACTTTCAGTTACAGCCATTACTATGGGAAGGGGAACCTTCTCAAGAGTTTAAGGAAAGGTCTATAAAATTCAGCCTACAAACTTCTCAGAAACACGGATGGAAGTCTTCAGCCTTTATTAATCAGTTACACATTATCCAAAATTATTCTATTGAATTCTGTATAAAATTTCTTGTGATAATGTCAGTAGTAGTAGTAGTAGTAGGAAAAATAGTTTTTCCTCTTCACTTGCTCTCTCGAAGATATAATGTACTTACCCTAAATTCTAGTAGTATGTGAGGATAAAGGACTTTAATGTCACATAACGTTATCATATTTTTATTGCCATACAGTCATGTCATAGATAGGGATAAGTATCATAAACCATTTATAAAAGTGCTGCATAGACGGGATCTCCAGCTTTCACAACTATTCCTTCACCAACTGGTGGATACAGCCCGAGTCGGGATCCCATAATTCCTTTGTTTTTCAGCAGTTCTGCCATTTTTCGGTCGAAAAATATGTCTGCTTTGTTCATTCTGATTTAAAATATTGAAATTATTAATATCATTACTTATTTTATATGGCTAACTAAATTAAATAACGGTATCGCTTCAATACGCTCTTAAAGTTTTCAGAGGTTCTCCATCCCTGGATAAAATTCCTTTCTCTTGATCAACCGTTGTTAGTGGGCATCTAATTATTTTATATTTTACTAAATTGCATATTAGTATTTTGATAATAACTCTGTAATAAATTACTGGTTAATATATCACCTGTAACAAGGAACAGCGGTCTTCAAAAGTCCGTTTTCTGTCCCGATTCGAACAAATGACCAATTAACTTCGGCAAAAGGTTCGGCCACGTTATCAATAAGGATTGTTGGACGCCAGTTTTTCCAAGATGAATCTTTAGTAAGGCGAGTATTAAGCTCATCTATGGATTCTTGGGAGACCATCAAGTACGACGTTTCATTATGAAACGCTCCCTAAACGAGTGTTTTAATCAATATTCGAAAGTACAGACTAGTGCCGATTTAACGGTTGACGGTACTGAAATAACTTTTTTTTACATATTCATACCAAGTCAGACTTCTTGAATTGGGGACATTTGTACATGTAAGGTTCAAAAGTTCTTTGAGATGCGTTAAGGTGATGGTAGTAAACCCGAGCGCCTTCTGTATCCAAATATTTCTCGAACCATTTTGCAATTTCATCTCCGCAATCTAAAGACTTTATTTTCGAATCGTGCTTAACCCTGAAAAGCCCCGAGGTTATTTTAACTTTTGCAACTTGATTGTAGGATCTTTATGATAAATATGCTGCATACCGTATTTCCGGTTTAAGTTACCCATCTAAATAATGCCCCGTACCCTTCCATATTAAAAATAAAATGCTTTCCTTATCTTGCTCTAGGTAAATGTTTGTTTAATTGCCCTTTTACACAATAACTACCCAACGGAATTACAACCGGAAATGCAGTAAAGACGTACGCATGATATAGCTCTTACCTGCCGAGTCTTTCTGTGCTGTTGTTATTTTGGTCCGGATATGAGAACGTTATGGACTCCATTCCTGGAGCCGTTAGTGTTATCATGTTTGTCTTATCAAGACTCAGGTTAATTAGAGCCATTTTAGGATTCTGGGTCATCGTAACGTTCTTGCCTTTGCTGTCCACAACCATGAAGTCTCGGTCGCGCATGTTGTGATCTCGAACTGGAAGGTTTCCATATTTTATCCCAAAATCAGAATTCTAATTTACTAAAAAGTTCGGTATAAAGCATTTCTTACATTTCAAACCAAGGTTTGTCAAAACAGCCTCTTGAACTTGGACCCCTTGACATGATTTTATGGGATATATAATTAGACTACGGACTTTGCCTACTAAAACCCATTTCTCAGGGTGAATTTCGGATTTTGCTTTCCCTTGTTTCCACAACCAAGCTATTATTCCAATAGAGAAGGAAGTGATGCACATTGAAGATAACACTACAGCGGATGGCCAATCCGAATTAGAAATCATTTTAGTAAATTATTTATCCAGTATCCTAAAACCTTTAACCGTGCAATGCAATGCTGAGGAATTTTGTGTCTTTTGTTCACTTTCTTCCTCCAAAGTTAGGAAGTTTTATCCAACGCTATCCTCTGACAAATCATGAATCTCAAGAGAAACTAGTTTGTAGACGCAAAAGTAAAATGATTATAACAGGAGCTGGTACAACTATTATGTCTAAGGTAGTAAAGCTTTAAGATAATGAGAAAAACCGGATTGAAGAATTAATGGTTTACTTGTTTTGTCTTTACTACGCAAATTAAGATAAAGAATATAAATGTTAACAGCCGACCCCCCATACATCTCTAATACGATGTCGCCGAGATTTCAGTACATTTTTTGCAAAAATTAAGGACTTTATGTAAATACTTGTTAGACTGTAGCATGGTGGATCTGCTTGTTAAAACGAGCTGATTTTGCTGAAGTGGTCAATTGATCTTATTAAATAGGAAGTCATTTGCCCTTAGCAATATAAAATATAAAATGAGCAAAGACATATCAGGTTTGATCACCTTTTTCATGAATACCTGGATTTATTGTGTGTCCATCGGCATCAATAGAATACAACTGATTAGTAATGCTTAAAACTCGTTTTGAATAGTAATGTTTCCACAAAAATGCTTAAAACGAGAAGTGATAACATCTACATGCCTATTTACGTGTTACGATCTACCATCTACCCTTTATGACTTCTCATAATCCTATCTTCATTATTGTGCGAATGCACTTTCTGTACGTACGTCTCCACTCACTAACGCCAACACGGCTCAACTTCCGTTTTCGGATATCGGTATATGGGGTCCCGACCGATGTCAAGTTTGAATATGAACGAAATTGGTCACACCCCCAGGGGGATGGGGTCAAAGGTCACAATTTCGTTTATGCTAACCCCTATCAACCATGATATCGTTGGAAAGGTACTCAATAGGGGATTTCAAAACAATGATTAAAATCGTTCTGTGACACTCAGGTCAAAAGTAATGACCTTAATAAGGTCATGATGGGGCAAAGTGAGACTCTACTACCTCCACAACCACTTCATTGGACTCTATTTGGATGTCTCAGTGCCCCAAAACCCCCAACGGTCACTGGCGAGGTCAGCGGGTGGGAGGCGGTCACCTGGATGGTCACTGGGGGGTCACCGCGGGGGTCGCACGCTCACTTTGAACACATCGCGCGCTTGTTTCAATCACAACAATTTCATACCTTTGCTACGCCCGTTTACAAAGGTTTATTTTATTTCATTAAGGAAATTAACTTGACATGGATTTAAGGAAGAGACACTTTTGGTAACTTATAAGGTACCAGTAATTCATAACTAATGTAAATGTATGAAGTATATATGCTATGTTTGTTAACAAAATGGTGTTAGTATTAAACGAAACACGTTGTATTTGATTAGAAGTTTAATGACACTTGTCATTGTCAGTCACAGAAAAGGATTAACGAACACGACGCACAATTACATTTCATTGAAGATAATACCAAGTCTCAAAGCCAAAGGGGACACGGATCTGCTTTAAAGGAAGTGAAGCTGGTTACTGAGCGTGTCCCTTGCTTCGCCCAACAGAGCTGTTCCTGTCAGGAAAGCCAACTTGTGAGCATACTGACATGGCGCTGGGACTGTGACAGTTCCACTCCAGTTGAAGTACAAATGGCAGAGTTTGAAGGTGAAAAGCTGCATCTTATTTGCTCCCAGTCCTGACTCGTCCTTGACTACATTAAACATGACCGGGGAGACCGTTCCTTGCCGGGCACATTGTGGAATCAGGAAGAAGTCAAATCTAAGAATGTAAGGCAAGGATAATTACTATTATTCAGTGTACTTATAAGTATTCATGTCCTGAACTGAACATGAGGAATTTTAATAATGATAAAGGTATGGCTATTTTTAATAACTTACCTCTCTGGACAAGTAATTCTATCGTCAACAACTGTACCCGGCTTCGGGTTGTCAAACCCAGCCCGCGGATCACCCTCGAAGAGTCTGGCATTGATACGTTTGGTCACAACAACAAGCGTAAGCTTTGGTTTGGGAGGCTCCTCGCCAGCAGCCAATTCCGCCTTGTGGATGTGGTCGTAAGCCGCCTTGATCACTTTCTGCACAAAAACAAGTTACAGGTGGTATTAGTTATCGTGTTCAAAGAAAGTTCATCTGTAGTTTGAGTTTAAATAGTACTTACTTCGATGGCAGGCAACTCTGATCGTATCACAAAGTTCAATTGACCTTCTCCGACACCATCACGGTAGAACATAATTCTAAAGTTGAACGAAAGTGGCATTAGATTCCTGCATTATTTCATTAGTTTTATTACATTAGAATAAATCCTTACCGGGTAGGCAGCTTCCCGCTATTGTATCGGATCCATGCTTTCAGGCATTCTAGCAAAACACCACCAACCCGAGATAAAATACCTAGTCAAAATTAAGATTATACAAGTTAATAATAGATTTTCTGAGAATTTACTTTGGAAAGCTCCTCCAATGCCGCCACTTATTTCCATTTTGTTGTCATTCCGAGTGATAGTTGAATAATAAGTCGCGAGGGTTGGGTCCAAAGATGCCGTCATGGCCCCATAGCTTGTGCCTTTGGCATGATGGACGTCGAAGCCAACTACCATTAAATTCTACGGAACATGTAAGGAACTGAACTGATATAGAATGAATTTTATACACGTCCATTCACTATTGAGCAATTATTACTGATTCGACTTACCTGCAATGGGTTGGGTACAGACCACGGCCGACCTCCTTGTTTTGCGTTCATCTAAAAAACAAAGAATATTAGTATGCCTTTACATTATTCAAGAACTCAGTAAAATTTACACAATTTCCATCAAAACCTCACCTGAATAACAAGCTTCGTGCAGATAGACATCAGTCCCTGCTTCTTCCTGAAATTCGCTGCTAGGAAGCACTGGGAAGGAACTAGCAAGTCACAATT
>JAQFZX010000478.1:0-57033 GCA_034682405.1 Hydroisotoma schaefferi | reverse complement strand
CAGTTTTTGGTGATTTATTTGTATAAATTGTAGATACTTTCTTGCAAATCTTCTTATTGTTACAGATGTGCTGATGTATATAAAAATGAGAACGGAAGTAGGTACTTAACAAAAAGATGGAAATGTTTTAATTTAAATGCCAGTTCGCCAATAGGGAAGGTTCAATCAATCAGGTCTAAAACGCAAAAAATGTGTAACTTTAAGCTACATCCATTCCTACTTATTTTGAGGGTTCATTCACAAAAAAGCTGTGAGCTAATTTTGGACCTCGTGAGTCCTGAGTCCTGACATCATTGTCATTGCTCATTTCTTCATAATATAGTAATATCTTCGCCCGTCTTTACATCTCTCTCTTCTGAATGTATTCTTAGCCTGCTTCCTTATCCTAGTGTAAAATGGTAAGCCAAAACCGCTGGAGAAAGTTAACAATACAAAATTTATTTACTAAAACTTGACGGTTAAAGCGGAGTTAGTTCCAGTAGTAAAATACAATTATAGACGATTCCTTTATTTGACGAAAGAACCTTGTCCTTGTCGACTTGCTTTACCTTCGTCCAAGAATTTACAGGGATTGTAATGACATTGAATAGCTTTAATATAATATTAGTCATTTTTAGAAGAGGTTTACGTGTTTGCGAGGTTACAAAGTACTGCGGTATACATTTCATTCCTTGGCCTAGGCCAAGGTAGTTGTTCTTGGTTGGTTCCCAATGCCATTTCTGTTTCATATTTAGAAAAGTCATTGAATGGAAAGAAAGAACTACGGGTGGGCTCTGTGTAGGTAATGCATCGCCGGTATGAGGTAATGGCTTTTTAATGGGAAGTCAGTCGGTGGATCCGGGTAGATTGTAAATCGTAATTTAAGCCATGTCGGTCGGGAGAGGAGGGGGGGCTTGGATACTAAAGGGAAAGTTGTATACTCAGTTTACTGTGTTACAGCATCATTTCATAGGACCTAAGTATCTCTGTAACTCATGCTAGTAATACTTAAGTTCGTGAAATACCCGGGTAGCCAAGTGTGTCAAGGCTTGATTTTCGTTTTTGACGGCCAAGAACAGCGTGCCCTTCGAAAGGAAACGATCCTAATCATAGTAATAAAGTTTTAAAATGTTTCGCAATCCTTTGCTTTTCATACAGACAGCATTATTGACTGTTTGTACGCAAATTTGTTCAAATAAATAACGGCAAAGTTACTGGCTTATTTTTATGGTTAGTAAATAGTAAATCCATCCCATTTTTCTTCTTATGAATAAGCCCTAGCCCTAATAAAATATCTCTGACGCACGCTCAAAGTTTCAATTAAAAATGCTTCATAGTTCTGAAACGAAATTGATTTTTGGACGATAAATTCGAGCAAAGAAGACTTAATTCAATCTTGAAATCTTAAACCATAAACAGTTACACTGTGTTATCCTAATGTTCTCGAATAGTGGCCTCCCTCAAATAGTGGTCCCTTTCGAATAGTGCCCCCGTAATTATTATTTATAACCCCGTAAGCCCATTTAATCTTATGTTAAATTTTACCCTGAAAAAACCGAAAAAATTATTCGTAGCCCGGGACGCTATTCGAGGATGTACGGTAGTAGTTCGTTTAGTTTAGGATGAGCAATATGTAGCATCAGTATCATTCATGGTTCGAACTATCGCCAACAGAACCTATTAAGATAACCTTAATTAGCAATTTGCGTGCAAGTTTCTGTACCTACCACGAGCAAATAATTAGGTGGATAGATAGTATGATTGCTTTATTAATGTCAGAATAATTTCATCTCGCAAAATATCTACCTGCCTATGGTTGCCCATCGTTAGTTATTTTCCTCCTATTTTGTTTATGATTTGTGGTAATGTAGAGCTGTTTGAATATTCATCTAGTCCATGTTGTTTGGACAAACTGCGTTTTAAGATGTTTGTTCGTATTGTTGTTTGTTTCGTAAGTTTCCTAAGGCTGGGGGGCTTTGCATATACGTTGTCTGGGCGAATATATAAGATAAGTATGAACTTTTCATGATGGAAAATCCATAAAAGCAAGGTTATTTTTTAACTATAAGCAAGCATGTTATTCTAAAAGTTACTTTTCACTGACGGCTGACGGACAGTCAGTAGGTATAATATCGTGCAACGTGGTAAGAATTAATTATATGACTAAAAGAATTAGTTAACTCTTGACTGAGCATCAGTGGATCATGAAAGGCAAAATCAACAGGCATTTTCTGGGAATAAATCTCATTATCATAATTGGTCTTACCTTTTTGGAGTAATTAGTTAGGCATGGAAGTTTTGCATTAATGAGACATTATTTCAAGTCAATCGGATACAGTGACGAATTGCTAAGGATCATTAAAAATAACTTACTTAGTAGGACCACTAAACTTTATTTATGAGTTTGCCAACGTCTTATCCAATTTGTGGGTTTTTCTTATCATTATACGTAAACGTAGATATGATTTTATATTCCAAAGTAAAGTCAAACTCCATTTTGTGCTGAATATTGATCGGTTGGTTCCAGATTTTTTCGGGGAATTCATATTACTTTGACTGCTTTTTAATTCAGTTGCGATTGTGATTGTGAAGTGACGGATCATTAGACCTTGATATGATGCATGTTGTGAGCAAAAAGGGGTCTATTCGCCGGTCGCATTCCAGGTTTATGATGATGATTATGAGAAATCTAAGCTAAAAATGTCCATCTTATCGTTTCATGCATCACTTCTGACTATATTAACTGAGAAATTGCACTGTAGACAGGCCGACAATGCTTTTAATGCTATTTTACCCGTATGAAGGATCGGTGGCTTATGTAAAAAAAAAATGATAAAGCATTTTAACACTTAGTTTAATTTCCAGATCTGAACTTCATTTTACCTTACCTTTGGACTATTGAATAGAGCAATGACTACCAGCGGAGTATAAATGATGAGCCCACTTCCTGTGATCTTGAAATTTCTATAGAATCGATCGACAATGAACCTCTCACCTCTATTATTTATAATGGTAGAGATGATTAGGATTTAGGCAGGATGAATCATTGGATTATTTTCTCCATGAAACATACAATATGGCATGGAATGTGGTAACAGCCGGATATCTCTGGAATTTTGTGAATCTAATTGTTTATTCATCCAGACAACACTGGACATTTTTATTTTTATCTGCTTAATGATCCACCATTGAATATTCCATGTATTATAACCAGGGAAGGTAAGATAGGTTGGCGAAACAGGATCTATAGGTGTTTGCATTAATGCTAATGAGCCAAGAATAGTCCACGTAAGTTTAGGTACACAGACAAATTCATTAATATGCCTTGAAAACAAGTAACAGAAAGCTGGTTTCGTCTGGTTAGCTTTTTATTTTATTAGTTCAAAGTGCAAAGGGATGAGGTTAGATGTGACCAAGAAGATGATTCGTTTTGGTTTGTTCGTACAGATGTGGGATTTGTCATCTCTGTTCAAGTTTCTAGGCGATTCAATTTATGCATGGTATTTTTCCGTGATGCTACTGATGACTTGTTTGCTTGCTAATGACAATGAGACGTGTAAAATGAGTCATAGACTTTAACCTGTGTAATTTGACTTATTACCAATCTCAGTAAAAGTAATATGAGCGAGCTCAGCGCTTTTAAATGTTAGCATTCAGTAGGGCTTTTACGGGTGAGATATTTCAAATGGAAAATGCAGAATAAAGGAATAATAAAATAATTTAAATAGGCGAATTTCTCTCTGTAAATAGTAACAACAGCTAACCTGTTTTTGGTCTAAAATGTGCCTCTGTATATTGTTAGCATCGCAATTTGCATATAAATTATTATTAATTCTATTCGCTACTTTGTACCCTCCAAAATTAGCATATTATCATGAGTGACATATGCCAATTGTTAATTTGGTGACAACGCGTAGTGTCTGGTAAACAAACTCTTACTATTCTTATTTATTTAGGTCAAAACTGAGAACTGTTTGTTCAAGAACGTTACAAATGCATCATGTTAAAGTTCACACCATTACCATTGTGCTGAATATTACATGCTAAAACAGCCAGTGTCAATCAAAATTACCCGTTTAAAGTTCCTATGGTAGTTTCGTATTTCAAATGACTGCATGGGAAATGAAAAAGCATTCGAGTAGTAGTAGAAAATGTTCTGGATGTCATTTAGGCAGAGGGTGAAATTGGATTTCAAAGATACATGCCAGAGATTAAATTGAATGCAGCATTTGGGCTGAAACTGAAGCTTGTTATTATTTCACTTATCCACTGTTCTTGTTTGTTTTAAACCATTTATGTAAAGAGATAAATCTGGAGGTTGCTTTATTGATCGTTAATAAATAAAAAGGGCAGACTAGAGGCGCCTGCTTGACCTGGTACTGACTTGTACTGATTTTTGATTAAAACGATGTAGAAAAGAGGATGCATGTGCTTGTACATGACTGCTTATTAGTCAACAAACCTTACTAAACATATATTAACCAGTAAAAATATTAGAAATTAGAGAGCAAATAGAAATCTATCGGGTTGATGGCTTAGAAAAATAGTAATCGATTTGTTCTTGGAAGTGGCAACTCAACTGAAGCTTTAATAACGATTCTCGGCGTATTAGGTGACGGGTATATAGGTCTTGGTCTTGGGTAGGTCAGTAATAAAGTAAAGTTTATAAATGAATATATAAGCAAGCCTAAAGAGAGCTTTAGTCGGTCGGTATCGGTATGATATGAAAATATAAGATAAGCCATAACTATGTTAGAAGTAGTATAGTAAGAAAGGCTGACGTTTAGTACATAAGATTATAATTTTGTATAGGCTTTATTTGTTCTAGTCCGGAACTTATGGAGATTTAAGCATTTATTACAGCTCGACTCTAGTCTCTCTCTAGAAATATCAATTTCCCTTCCAAGCATGTCAAATGTCAGGTCAGGATCGAATGTAAAAATACCATTGTACGATTGTGCCTGTTTTTCATTATTCATGACATGGCATGACGGTAGTTTAGTTGATTGTTTTATATGAAGGAAATTGGAATTGATAGGTTTTGTATTGTCTTGACGTGCCTTAAAATCCATTACCAATGGACTTGATTTATATTGAATGAGATGGAATGGAAAATGGAAATCAATTTAAGGTCCTATGAATGTATGACAATAATGCATATAAATATGATAAATATTTAAAGCTAATCAATCCCCCCGTGGGAACCATGCATTTTTAAGAGGAGTTAAATCGCCCTTGTCATATTGCTGTTAGTATTATTACACCGTTCTAAATGCAGTTTATCTGAGGGAGCTCAATTTCAAAGGAAAATATGCGTTTATGGAGGTTTCATAATGCTGGGAATAGCTATAGTCAAATGCAATCTGCAGGATTCCTTAATCATTAGGATTTTGCATAATTTAAGCCAATTGTTTATTGTGAATGCATCACATCTCTGTATCCACATTGATATTTCAAGCATGGATTATGCGTGTCTCATGATGATGCTTCTATTGTTCCAAACCATAATTATTGAAATTTTTACTTAAGTTACAAGTTGATAAGTAACGTTCGAGAGAAACTTAAGGTCGTCAGTTTGCGTCAATGAAAAGTTTTAAAGGATGCGCCACCTAATAAAGTGTTCGAAAGCATTTTGTTTCGTCAAGTTTTACATCTACACGCGATGTGACAGTGGAGTCAGAATTGTTCACAGTCGATTACCTAATTGTGTTATGCTCGCTTTTAAAGTTGTCAACTTGCCAGGTTACATTAATTTTTTATGAATCCTAGCCCGACGCCGAACCTCTCAAGGGGAAAATGGAATAGAATTAGCATGAAAGTAGCTAATACTAATAGCTTAAAAGGGTTAAAGAGGTGACTGCTAAGTGACGACGGAGATTCAGTCAAGTTAAAGTAATGTCAGTCATGATTAGAAAAAGCTTCCGCTTCATTTCGTCCTCTATGCTTAAGTCCTTTTTGGCATTATGTTCATGTTCATTTACACTTCTTAAAGATATTCAAGTCTCTCATAAGCACAGTAATTGTGATAATTAAGAATCAGAATAATAGGAGGGGATTAGACAATATATTCATGAATTTAGATCCGTCGGGCACCTCGCAATGATTGCATTTTTATGAGCAACATGGCTATTTTTCTAGTTGAAATGAGCTTATCCAAAAAAGTCATGCTTACTTAAAAATTGAAACTTTGTTAACAGGTTGACCAGAGAGATGTGCCAGGAATCGACTGTGCCTACTTGGCGATGGATACTGAGGAGGGTGTTGAAGTTGTGTGGAATGAAGTTCGTTTTTCGGAAAGAAAGAACTTGAAGGCTCAAGAAGAAAAAATTCGAACGGTGTTTGATAACTTAACTCAACTAGAGCATCCTAATATTGTCAAGTTTCACAAATACTGGATGGAGACCAATACAGACAAGCCCAGAGTAATTTAACATACATGTTCATGAAACAAAAATAATTTTGTGACCTAAAGTATAAACAGTTTTAAAAAATTTATTTCTAGGTTGTTTTCATAACGGAATACATGTCTTCTGGCTCCTTGAAGCAGTTCCTAAAGCGTACCAAGAAGAACGTTAAAAGATTACCTTTGCAAGGTTGGAAGCGTTGGTGTACTCAGATACTTTCAGCGCTTCGGTAAGCAACAGTCTGATCATTCTAATAACTTGTCATCAACCCTCTTCATGTCTGGGGGAGAAGTAGTGTGGTTTTATAAAGTGATTATTTTGTTTTGAATGTTTAAAGATATTTGCATTCCTGTTCGCCTCCCATCATTCACGGCAACCTCACTTGTGATACGATATTCATCCAGCATAATGGTCTTGTTAAAATTGGATCTGGTGAGTAAACCACGAAGAAACAACATGTTAGAATGCGCAATTTACAATGTTAAAACGGTTTGTATCTTGGAAAAGGAACGAGTTCAAGATTTAGATAGTTCCGTTTTTGGCTTCTTTCCTTTTAGTCTTACTGCGTGTTGTATACTATATGCAGAATTATGTGGGATGCTATGCTGGCGTCAATGTGTCTAGCTGTAGTTTTTTTTCGTAGTAAACCCGGAAACTGAACTAACGGTGAAAAATATTTTTTGAAGCATGTATACAAACAAAGCACAAAGAAAATGTTGAGAGACTTTTAAACCGAGGAAAATCGGAACGGTTATGTGGGGTATTTTATTGGCAACCTACCAATGAAATATATACCTTAAAAATATTTAAATGGTAATATTTTGTTCACTAAATAAAGTCTATAAAGTTAGACTTTAATTCGAATCCATGTTCTAAATTAAGTTATTTAAACGATGGTTCGTATGAGTGCACATAGGTCCGTTCGTCGGTATAGCATGCCTAGCCTACAGTTAATCCATTCTTTAATGAAGATGTCTTGAGAATATTTCTTGGCAAAACTAATGTGTTGTTTGTTGGTACAGTGGCCCCTGATGCTATTCATCACCATGTCAAATCGTGCCGAGACAACATCAAGAATATGCATTTCGTCGCTCCGGAGTATGGAGGGAGTAAGTCCAAAATCCTCAATTTACAACCGTTTTGCTTCCACTCGAAAGTTATTCCTAGCGTTAAGTTATCTTCATATTCTTTTGTAGCCAGGTCAGTAGTATGGTTTTATGCCTTACTACTGAAAAGTAATATATTATTAACATCTCGTACATAACTTTTCTTTCCTCCTTTACTATATGACTTTTTAAGATTTGAAAAGCTTTTTGTTAAACCAAGTTTCTATTCATCGCTGTTCCGGAATTCAGACTTACTCAACTCAAGCTTCATTATGTCGTTCAGCTTCAGGTTTTTTAACTTGAAATTTTATTTATACTCCCCAGTCACCCGTCCGATCTATATCTTTTTCCTTTTTGCAATGGCTTACGATTACGAACATGCTAAATAAAAACATCTAGAACGAAACTACATTCGTAGTTCTGTGAAAAGTTCTTGCTCATACTAGAAAATTAATTCGTAACTGATTCCTATCTTCAATTCATTAAATACGAGTTTAATTCGGATGCCACCAAAGAGCAAATAAAGCTAGCAGACTGTTGGACGCCTTGTCTCATTCATGTTTGCCTTTACTTATCGTCGACTTCTGCAGATTTACATAAGAATAGAAGAGTGTTGAGGTGGGAAAGATTCTGAATTATAACGTAGAATAATATTAGGTTTCTAAATGTTTCGCCGAAAGCGTTGTTGCAAAGCAGTTTTACAAAGCAAGTGCTCTGTAAATACTAAGCAGGGTTCGAAAGGTAAACGTAAAGCTAAAGCAGCGTAAACGTTTGAAATCCAAAGGTTTTGACGAGTTGTGTTTTAATTGTGGTTTGTTTTTATAGAAACTTCGTCTTCACTTACCTCGAAGGCGGACATCTATTCATTTGGGGTTTGTGCTCTGGAAATGGCTGCCTTAGAAATTCAAGGAAACGGGGATTCAGGAACGCTAGTCACGGAAGACCATATTAACAGAACGATAGAGTCTTTAGGTCAAGAAGAAACTTGTTTACATGACTTCATCAAGAAGTGCCTCAACGATGACCCTGATAAACGACCTACCGCTCGAGAGTTACTTTTTCACCCTGTCCTATTTGAAGTGCCGTCGTTAAAGTTATTATCCGCTCATGCACTCGTTCAGTCGGCTGGGTGCCAAAATCTTTGTAAGTTCCTATTGTGCTTGGATATGTTGTCTGTAACTTTTTCTTTTGTTGGAACTAAGACAAATATTGAACTGTGTGAGGCTAACATTTTGACGTTACTTTTTTCTCTCTTTGATAGCCAATATTTCTGAAACCATCAGTGATGAAGTTTTACATAGACATTACGGACCGGATGTTGTAGTCGCTGAAATAAAAGTTAGGAGCAGAAAAACGGATGGAAATGAAGGGGGCGACCACGAAACCACTATTAACAGTATACAATATAAAATGTCTGACGTTGCTGTTTCTGAAAAATTAGAGAAATTTGTAGAAGACGTTAAGTAAGTCCCCATCTTTTTAAAAGTTAGTTAAGGTTTTTGTCCTATAAAAGTTGATGAATGATGACTTGTTGCTTTATAAATGTTTTCAGGATAGTTTGCAGAATTTTTGTGCTTGTTTTTTCTGTGTGTTTATTTACTGGGAGCCCTAAAGTAAAATAATGTTTTTTTATTCCTTAATTACAGATTTGGTATTTATCCTTTGACCTGCTTTGAGCTTCCTGAACCACTTCCTCCCAGACAGCAAGCTTCCAGTCCAGAAATGATTGATAGTGTTAAATCAGCAAGTCCAGAGCCACTGGATAATGAGATTCGTCACGTTGTCAACATGATGTGCAATGTGAAAGCTCGGGACGAGGGCCCTGGATTACTTGTACTTGCTCATTACTTACTTACTTTTAAATTGATTTTGAATTTAGCTAAAGAGAGTGATGTCTGACGTCTGACTGATGTAAAATTTCTGTGATAGACTAGTGATATTATTTTATACCACTTTTTATACAATGAAACGGAAAAACAAAATGCGCAATATAAAGCTTACTATATATGAATTTCAGTGAGGTATGTGTTCAGCTGGTAAGTTTTATTTTTAAGTAATGTTTATTCTATTTTAGATGACAATTCTGGTCAGAATGGACGATAAGATGAACCGTCAATTGTCCTGTTTTGTTGAAGAGACTGATACTGCCTACGCCTTAGCCAACGAGCTAGTTTACCATGGATTTATTCATGAGGCATAACCAATTAACTGATTTTCTCCTCAGACTTAGCTTGGAACCTAGCCCTTTGATGGAAATTTCATTTTCTTGATTCTAAACTTTTTGTTCCTTCGTTACTTTTTTCAATTTTAATAATTTTGGTGTTTCCTTTACATATTTATTTTGCCTTTTTGCATCAAATAATGATTTTAAGATATTTAATTACAGCACTAATCAAGTAAAAAACCCTCTGCTCGAAATTTCCGGATACTTTGATAAGGTTATAGAAATGTTCAGGATCAGAAGCGATTGACTAATGCTGAGCATTTCTCTCTCCCATTCAAATTACTACCTGAGTAAAGTTCGAAAATGCAGAAGTATTTCATTTCATCATAAATTGATCAAGGATAAGATAAAATTTCTAGTTTCTTTTGCTGGATACGAGATCCAAAGGATCTAACCAATTAGATCAACATGTTTTTGAAGGGTGGTTCCAAGTCAATCATCTCTGTTTTAGGGAAGCTACTGCTTTCATGCAGCTAGTTAAACTTCATTTTTTATTATCTCAGGCTGATCGTGATAAATTGGCGAATTTGATTGAAGAATCCCTTTACAACAGACTGAATGGAACCGAACGATCCTCACCAAGCCACATGTCCATGTCATCACCTCAACTTTCATCTCATGGGATGAATGGGAACGGAAGTTCGGTTTTTTACCCCGTACCAGTGAGCTCAGTCCCCATAAATCCCGTTAGTTAGTAGAAAGAAGGGCTCATTATCTACCGGACTCCTCGTGGTCAACTTTGTCGTCGTCGTGATTATTGTCTCGACGAAGTCAAGAACCCTTGTCCCGCCCCAGCCGAGAGTAAAGTCAGTCAGTAACAGTTACATCTGTAAATACATACGTAGATGACCTCGGTCCTTCCCTCGCTTAGAATCTCCCTGAGCTGTAGTTACATGGATTTTGGCGCTGTGAAGAGGACCCTTAATAGTACGAAGGACTTCCCCCGACCGATTCATGTGCTCTATTTTACCTGCTGCTGCTACGCATAAGAAACTATTCGCAATCTATATAATATTTCTATCAATTAGTATAATGGCACAAATGGGCTGTCCTTTTTATGGAATTATATATGAGAGCCAAATTTTGCCGATATTTATCTGACTGTTGTGGAGGAAGGAGCTTTCGAATGAGTAGTTAGTCTGTCTGATTATATTAGAGACGGTTTTTAAAATTTGATAGTATCTGCTTGTACCGATTGAGAAGTTTATCAGAGAAACAAACATTTAATACTTAATGAAACGACACCCGCTGCTTCATTTTTACGATAATAGCTAACTATGATAAATGACTAGGCCGTAATAGAATACCAACTGAATTGAATTAATTCTATTTAAAGCTTTAGCTTAGTTTTTAAAAATCTACTAAATTTATTTCGAATTGGAATTTACTACGGCGAATACTACTAACTACCATCAAACTGTTAAGAATTTTAATGAAAAATTTCCTTTGCCAACCCAATCGGAATCGTCTATTGCTACTGAGTAATGTTCGTGAACCATATCTACGTATATTCAGATTCGTCTTACCTCTGCCGATGATCGCATAATACTTATTATACTAATGTTTGCAACTTTGTGAAATGAAGCTACGCTTCGACTATTTAACTGATGAGAAAAAGAATAAAGAATTGCATTGATGCAATATTCTGCTACTGACTACTAAAAACAGGAACTGATTGAGAGCTCCAATAAAAGAAAGATACCAGAAAATGAATTCTTACTCCGTGATCAACTTATTAATGTTACAAGTTATTTATTTGCAGACTTCTTCAACTCTTTCATATAATTATTTCTACTCTTATATCTAAATTACACACAGGTTCAACAGTCGAGTTAATAAATCAACGAACGGGAGACAATAACTGGACTTCAGTACAAAAATAATATAATTAGCAGGTATCTTCTATTCTTCCACAAATGGTAAGAGTCTCTTCAAACATCAAAAGGTGACCGTAAGAATTGCTTCGTATCACACGGTGGTGTGGGTGTGACTATTATTTCTATTTGTATTGGGGTTGAAGCTGTTGCTGTTGAGGTTGGTATTGTGGAACGGGTCTTCGTTCTCGTTGTTGCTGTTGTTGTTGAACAGGTCTTGGTCGAGCGTTGATAACCCCAGCTAATTGTTGCTGTTGACCGGGTCCTTCCCTAAGTTCCTCTTCTTCCTCTTCCTGATCCTTTTTATTGGGGTCACAAGGGTTTCCGCTTTGGTATTCGTATTCTCTCTTTTTACCCTCGGGGTCAACATATCCGTACTTCCCCCTGACTACGCAGTCAGCTCCGATCGTTTCCTCCTTGAACGTACCGTCCTCATTTTCATATCCCCAAGTAATCGAACCATCCTCGTTGTTTTTCATGTAGCGGTTTAAGGTTTGGACTGGGGGTGGGGTCGTCAGTCTAGTTCGCTTTCCATCCAGACCGTAAGATAGTCCTCCTTGAGCCGAGGGTCGAAGGTTTTGTTGATGGGGGGCTGCGTCACTTTGGACCCTTTGGGGTGGAGGTTGAGGAGAGTATTGCTGTGGGGCTGGTGCGAAGGACTGCCTTTGGGGAATTGGTTGACGCTGTCGTACTGGTGCTTGGGGCTATAATAAGTTAAGAACGAACTTAGTACACACTTTCAAGGAATTGTTGAAATATTTGGAAAAATCTAAACTGCCAGCATAGTGAAAGTAATAATTACATCAAATGCTTGCAGACACTTTGCATAATGCTATAACACTAAAATGCCGTTCTAGAAGCAGTATTAAAAGCGTTTTATTATCTGGTACAAACTGACTCAATACATGAAGAATAATCTACCTGAGGTTGAGCTTGAGGTATACTAAGTCTGGAAGGTCCAGGAGTAAAGCTAAGCTGTTGTTGACCTCGTACAGGTCCCCTTTGAATAGGTCGTGCGGTAGGTTGTGGAGGAGCATCATCATCCTCATACTCTTCGTATTCTTCTTCCTCAGCAGCAGACGTAGGACCTCCTGGTGACCTCAGGTTGACAAGTTGTTGACGCCCTTGCTGAGGAAATGGAGTTGAGGATGGGAAGCCTCCGAAAGCCTGGGGAGCTCCTGTGGGATTCCCCTGCTGGAGTAGGATGGGTTGAGGACTTTGATAAGCTCCAGGACCTCGAGTTCTACCCGCATCTGCAGGTCCGAAGGAAAGTTGTTGGGAATAACTAGGCCCAAAATTCTGGGGTGCTTGGGGACCACCATAACTTACAGGGCGTGGTCCACCGGCCCCTCCCAACTGAACTCCTCTTTGTGGGGCCCCTAACGTAGAATGTGCCAAGAGGCACGCCTATTTATAGAAATTAAAACATAATGTCAAATTAGAATAGTAATCAATGAACTAAATTACATCTTTATGGGCTTCTTAATAACTAACTTAATAAAGTCATTTAGTATGAATGCATACTACATGCATTTGTGACATAAAACCATTCATCTTGTTGCATAATGCAGCTCAACGTATCAATACCAATGATCTCATCTTTCCTTCACTGAATGCTTTATTGTCTACAAGATTTAGGAGATAGATAAATGTTCAGTTTAGCAGAACAATCCAACAATGAACGGCTTGGCATGAACGTTTTTTTTGGGCTTGGTCCACAAGTTTCGACAATAAGGAATGAATGGATACGTAACCAATGCAATCCATGCAACTTTAAACGTCTTTTGAGCCGTTAATTTTTATTTATGAGGATACCGATAGTAATCAGAGTAAGTTAGTTATGTAGGCATATTATTGTTTTGTAGGCATTGTGGACGGCCGGACATTAACTTACTGATCACGTAAGTTGCTACATATCGGTCTAGCTTTTGTGTAACGTTACGCAAATCCACCCATCTGCATTATGCATTATTGATCGCGTTAGTTAGCAGTAAATAGCTAATAGTCCTGACACCCGTACACTGCACACAACCACTGCAGTAAGATAGTCAAACTTTCACTACTTTTGGAAGTTAAAAGTTATCAGTTTGACGATGTAGCTGTAATAAGTGACTTGACTACCTAGGATTATGAATGAGATCTAGATTATTCATGTCTACTTTTTTCTTTCTAACATGACTAATCTCAATGTAAATTTGTGATCTAGTTAAGTAAACCGATGCAACATAAACATAACGCAATGTAATTGCCTGCAGGTCTTATATTTGTGTCATGTAGAATAAAGATTACGTTTAAAAGCCACATATACGGGATATGGATGAAGTTTCCATTGTCTAGTTCTTCTGATGGGCGACTAATGGACTAATTCAGAAGGACACTATGAATGATTCAAGTCAAACGCTTTCGGGTCAACCGTTTAAAACGCAGTTCAATTATATTCCAAGGTACATAAGAACAAAGGTAGATTACAACAGGGTAAATGGATTGCCAATATTTATAGATTGTAAATAGGATTTTTCCTGAGAGTTGACATTTGGCACATGGGTTTCCCATGATGAAATCTAAGCATTTTATATGCAGTCAAGCATGTAATTCAAATTCATCCTTTACGAATGGATCAACTTGAGGTGACTTTATTACGGCGAAAAATAGAATTGTCATTTATTTCTACTCTTTAGCAGACACACGTTTCAATGAGAGATCAAAATCTTGTAAACTTTAGGCAAGAAATAATCAATGAAAGAATTATCCGAGAAGAGTGAGCGAGCAAAAGGCGAAATAGACCTTCACTTTTGTGCTAAATCTGACTGAGTCAGAGTTTTTGCAATAGGTTTTTGTGCAATTTACACCTGCTTCTGCTTCCATTCAGCTAAAGAACTAACCAAACGATCATCGTAAAAAAGTGGATCATTTTTTTCACTCATGCTTTTTATCTTGTTGTTTGCAAATGCAGAAATCTAGTATATACCTTTTTTTAGCTTCCCTATTGTCAGTCATATCCCCATCGCAAGAATAAATGCATGCTTCTCTAGTAGCTAAAACGTAATGGTAAGTAAATCGTAATAAAATAGTGGACAAAATAGCAGAATCATGGGTAAGTTAAGTTAGCTCGTGCTATTCTTTCCCCTCACCTTATATTTATTTATTGATAATAAATTAAATAAAGGGTTTCAGTTAAGTCCTTGATAAATTTTGATTTCATGCATGCCATGCATTTCTTTTTTATTTATGGAATCCCCGCATGAGAAAACAATTTCAAAGGATTTGATCTTCGTTACAGAGAAAGTGTTTTAATCCTCGTGGTTCAGCAACTATAAATGCTCATTTGTGTACCTCTTATTTGTATAAAAAAACTTAGTTAATGACCCGGTTGCATCTCTAACTGCCTAGGCTATTAGAGGATATTTTTAATAATGGGATGATGATCATGGTGTTGGTGATACAGAATGGAAATTTCCTTTTCCTAAGTCCATCATCATAATAATCTTAGGATAACAATTAAAAAGAAAAGTTTTTAATTTTATATAAAAAAAATAACATTTGGCATCAAAAGGAATGTTTAATTGAAGATTGTACGCATCCAAGTAAGAGATGCATATCCACTGATATACCTACTACTACAAACTACAACTGCTACTTGGCCGATTAAATGATTATCTTGGAGATAATAGGTATGAATTTCCACGAGGATAATTAAAGTCTTAGAAAATGAGAAGCGTCGGGAGTCTATTATAAATAATATTGTGTGACATTATCAAGTCCCGTATGATTAATAACAGCGTCGCTTTGCTAGTTGTTTAACGGCAGTTTGTCCCTATAGGTTCTTCTAGACTGAATAATGAAAGCGAAAGGAGTTTCATGTTTAGGGATTGTGGAGGTATTAAAATAGGCTCGATTAATGCATATCAACTACCTTGCTCTTATAGGTTTTGAAATAGAAGTACTTTATAGCAAAATACAACTGAATAAAGAGATCTCAGTATTATAGAGGGGTCTCTATTTTGTATTTAGTTGGGTTTGCCTAATTACTAATTATTTTTAAAGGTTCTTCAATTCCGCATAGAGACTTTTGTATGCAATCACTAGCATGAAATAAAAATGAGTCATAAAAATAATCACTGTATAATCAGTCAGTAGTGGGGACGAAATTAGTTTTTTTTTTGCAGAGAAAAGACGTTATTTATGAATCTGATTGTACCAAATAATCTTAATAAGGATGTCTACAGAAGATAATAAATGATTCGTGGTAATTGTATTTTGTTATAAATTCAAATGAGCTAATTCGTTACGATTGCCGTTTCGACGTAATGAAGGTACCACTAGGCTAGGATTACAGGCTACTGCTTGGACAGTATAACTTGCAATAAGGTTTTATGTGTCCGTCTCTGGGCTATGGAAATGTTAATCTTAATGCATTTGCTTATTTACTAGTACCATTGTTTTTAGGCTTTGTTCGCCGTTTTCAATTTAATTCAGAAGAATACTTGCTTGCTGATGCGTGACATAATTATGTTTTCATATTCTTAACAAATAAAATAATCGTGCACAGTTTTAATAGGGAAGGGAGATAAATGATGAAGACGCTTTCGCTTTTTTCGAGGAAATAATCGTAATTTAAGTAGAGAAAAGGTAGGAATGTCCTACTCTAATTTAAGTACTCTTCAGCTTGAAATGTATATAATGGATTAAAACTCTAATATGACACAATACAAGGTTTAAAACCAGGGTTTAAATTAATCTGTTGGTATAACTGGATATCGGAAAAAAATATCAGAAAATTAGTTGAAGCATTCTTTAAAAGGTTATCCTTTTGGTAATTCCTTAATTACTCAAATGAATTAGTGATTTTCTCAACCCAAAGCCAATACTATGGACGTTATCTTCTTTTAAGTAATGACTTATTTTACCGCATCATTAAATAAATCGCTACACTTTATACACTATATGACTTCTTAAAATGGTATCTAAAATCTAAATGCCAATGCTAGCTAAATCGCAGTCCATGAAACCCTTTAAAACAGTTGAAAAAGCTAATTTTTTTAACTTACCGTAAGTAATATTCTGTTCATCCTGGCAACTCTGATTTCTGCGGCTATAGATGCTTTCTGACCTCGTTGAACGTTACGAACAATGAAAATTGCTGCAATAAACTTGAGCTTTTTATTCCAAAATCAATCGTCCACAAGTGGAAGATATGATGGATTAGCGTAACTTCGTGTGTACCTACGGACGGACGGAGCGTTTCGAGGGTACAACCGATGCACAAGGAAATCCTCAGATAACTAACGGAATTAATGAGCGACCACCCTTTCAGTAGCAGAGCAGTCTCGACACTTATCTACCTCTCGCTTACCTACCCTCCTTTATCACAGGATACCTCTTTCTCAGGTAGGTGAGCTAAAATAATAAATGGGATGACAGTCCTGTCCTTGCTTCTGTCTTACTTTTGCAATACAAGTTGCAATAGCCTACATCTAGGTCTCTATCTGTAGTTAGCTAAGTCCTCTGCTAAAAGAGCAGTGCAATCACCGCAAAATAAGAAAGTCTCTTTCAAACTGAACGCTCTGTTCCGTATTCCTTTCACCTTTTATATTAAGACGACCAAGAGGACGACGGGATTATTATTAGACGCTTTAGCATTAAATGTATGTTTAACTATTTATTGTTAGTACATGATATGCCAGAGTACATTTACATTTTAGCAAGCCGAGGTAGACGAGACGACCCCTCCTAAAGTGGCTAGTGAACTTTGATAAGTTTACTAGCAAAGTTTAAAGCAAAAACGGCATGCAAACTATATCAATTTACGAGTATGGCAGTTACGAGGATGCATTTGGGGATGCATTTTAAAATATCGTAATATTATGGGCAAAATCCATTAACTCACCCGCAGTTAACCCTTTTATCCGCTGTAGTAGTAAGGCTGGCTTCCTTGCTTTGAAATAATTGAATTTTAGCTATAAAACTAAGTTACGTTGGGAGCTTATAACCCATATTTAAGGAAGGATGCACGTTAAGGAAGGTGAAACATTGTGTATTTATTATTTATGAATGACTATGACAAATAAATTAGCTTGGAGCGAATCATCCTTCCGTCTAATTGTAATTATCTTGATATGAACATTATGACTTCGTTTGTGACTACTTCAACTGCGAAAGCCATGCTCGACCGAATTCCCGTGAAATGAATAAAGGGAACGTTTCTTGTCGGATGTTAAGTGAGTATTGAGTTGTGACATTTGTAATAAAATGGAAACTGCCTTACTTGCAGCACTGCGGGTGATTTATTTTTATTCGTTTAGCACAGATAACTTTTTAATGAAACAAATGCAATGTTAGTCAGTTTACTTTAAAACAATAAAAATACATACGAAGGAAGGAAGTGACGGAGAGACTTTTCCGTCCTTGAAAATAGAAATGTAAATTCAAGGCAAGCAAAGAGTGGCTTTAGGTAAAGTCTCTAAAACAAATGATTAAGAAGAATTGTTGGTATTGAATTTGGAATGCTCAACCAAGATCTCTAGGATTTATTCTGTGCAAAGTGCAATTTTTATTTGAGTTTCATTTGTACCCAAAAACGTGCATATCACAACAACTCTACAACTCAAAAAATATCTTTTAATAATAAAATGCATGCATGATAAATCTTTTACGACAAAGTCTAAAAAGTAGTAAAAGTAGAACAATATTATGACATTAGTAGCAGATAGCAGAACAATATCTCATTCAAATCTTACTAAAAATACGGCAAAGATACATACATAACGTGATAAAAAGGATAAAAAGATTTTTAATAAAGTGCAGCCCATTAGTTTGTCAGTGAATCAAATAATGTTTTATATCATCCAAGAATTTACCTTCATTTATTCACTTCACATACAAAATCACAAATTACATGACGCCTTAATAAATTCATAAATCTTGTGTAACAACTGAAAGGAAACTAACATTTATAATAGTTTATAATAAAATAAAGACAAGAAAAAATAGAGCAGGGAGGACAGGATGAAAAGATAGGCCAAGTCAGTCAAGACATATCTTTACTTTTCGTCATCGCAATAGTAATCCTAAGGTTCCTGTCCCTTATCCTATAAATCCACATGTTCTATGCCCACTTTATAAAAGTGTGATTGTCATTTTTTATTTCTATACGAGACGTAGACGATTGACTTGTTTGATTAGATGTGGTGCACAAATGAGACCTATACATACAGCTACGTATGGCTGTTGTAGAAATATAAAAGGGTCTATCTAGGTGCAATTATTAAGATCTCAAACCAAATACATTACAAACTTTAAATTAGCAGTTGATTGATTGTGTTAATCATTTATCCTTCCGGTGGCAGCCCAGCCCGTCATTAAAAGTAGTAGGTAGTTATGCAGTTGTCAGCCAGTAAACTTCATGAGAGTATCTTAATGAGAATTAATGTATCATTAACTTATCGTCTTTTATGAATGAAAGAGTCAATTATTCATCATCACCAACCATCACATCATCATCCTAATTATTACAAGGAGTTGGCTAAAAAATGTACCAGTTCTTTAGGTAAATATTTTATCAACGATTAATTATGAATGATTAAATAAAGCATTAATTAGCATTAAGGTAGAAAGTCTATAGTGTAGCATTATACAAACACTGCATTGGTATCAAATATCCTAATTGGAAGGCGGATGGAAATGCTTGGAAAAAAATTGTACATTATTAAACAAATTAAGCGAATTCTGAAAAAATTACATCGCGATTCGCGATTGATTAATTCTTACAAGAATGAACTAATTAGAAGAAAAAATCCTAATATACCACTTCCAGCAAATGACTATCAAAGATGCGGATTTTATTTCCTTACTATGCATAGAAGTGTAAATGCTGCATAATATAGGTTACTGAGTAAATCTAAAGATCTAAAGATCGGACGTAATAAAATAATTTTATTGAAGAGAAATAATACCAGAATGGTAATGGAATTTATAAAGACAAATGAAAACAAACACTTCCGGCTTCCTCGTGTAGTACAATTAATAGCGATAATAAAAAGCAGCTATTCCTTCCCAAAGCTGTTCATGTCTTTGAATGAAGTCAGTGTCAATTACGACGACCTTAATTACTTTCCTGTCATAGTATGCTTTAACTTTTCATTTTCTTGTAAAAAAGAGCTTTTTCTTACGATAAAATCACAACTTATTGTGATAAAATCATGCACAAGATAGACATCGTACGTACATCGTTTACGTAGACAGCCAAAGCATCAAGTATTCCTGAGAAATAGAAACTAGACGATGCAAACACTCCAATTAACATTGACAATGAAAGTAGAATAAACAATGCTTATTCATTTTGATAAACGATCAAGATTCCGATTTGAAAGTATTCTACGTTTCTTTAGCTATAGATAAATTATTTTGAAATATGATGTACAGCACATTTATTTAAGGCTGTTTAGCAGAGTAAAAAAACTTCCTCCAAGCAGCTATGTGAGCCCAGTCAATTGTTTTTAGAATATGACCGCTGCCCGTTTACCTTATTTAAGTCTGAATACTTATTTGGTCCGTGATAGTTGCTACGATTGTCTATGGGGCACAGCCCCCAACCACACCCCGATTTCCCCTTTCTGCTGTTTATTTAATTCATTAATCCCCCTGTACCTAAAACTTTTGATTTTAGCAAAAATAATCTGTTCTTTGTTACTTTTGAACAAAAGTAGAAAAACAATATATTTCGAAATTTCAGGCCAGTAGTGGGGATCATTTTGACCCCCACGGGTCACTGGGTGGTCCGATCAGGCTGATTTACGAACTTAGTCCTAGATAGCGGGCTTGCAAAATTTCAGCGGTTTGGTGTCATTATTTCGAGAGTTATCGAGGCACACGGACGGACGGACAGCGTGGTCACATAGGCCCAATAATTGACTGGGCTAAAACTTGCAATTTCATTCCACCATATCAATCGATGATAGATCAAGCTATAATATTTAGATTAGGTGCTCTATGCAATGTTTTAACAATCTTTAAAGTTGCATGGATCATAATTCATAACCATATCATATTCATACAAGCTCATAAACACAACCATCACTTTAACCACGTGTTGATGAAACTTCATAAACTGGTTTGACGACGTTAATAGTAAATGTCACTAAATGGTGCAAGACATATATGGTTAATGACAAACTGCTAGATGGAATTTTTCAGCTATTTTATACACTCGTTCAATTCCACAATGAAGATGTGTTTCGAAATCCTGAAATTAGTTGGTTAACAAAGCATATAAGTGTGCCTTACTGATTGGTCTTGATCCTGAAGGGATCGTTGCGATGCTATTAGTTTGAAGCAATTTGGAACTCAACGAACACAAACGAAATTCAATGCATAATTTCTCATCGTGGTCAGCCCCTTTGTACTTAATTCTGCCCTTTTGTAAAAATACTAAAATGTAATGCTTATAATTATAATTTAATCAACATCTTAGCACGCTTGTATTGGGACATAACCTCCTATCTGCCTTAACTTTCAGGCTAGGTGTTCATTCTACTTTAAATGCGTCCCTTGAGACTTTGGAGATTTGTCAATCGAATGATTTTTTATAAATTGTATGATTTAATGAACTATACGAGATGGTTATGTTGATTCGATAGATTGGGTGAGGGTCAATTCATTGGTTCACTAGACGCCTACGTCAAAACAACTGACCAAGAGGTCAGGTAGGATTATTTTTCAACTTGCAAACTAAGAAGTTCTCCTTATAGAATAATATAAAACCAATTGGATACCGAAAGTAAAACCTTATTAGTTTTTAGATATTTAAAAATGAGTTCTTCGGGTGGAACATTGTTTGGAAACATGGTCGAGTCCATGTTTCGACCTTTAATGGCAGCGATTTGGGTTCCATCACTTTACACGGTTATTGGTTCTATCGGAGTTATTTTGGCTATGTGGGAGAGAATGGATATAATTCAGGATGAGCATAATCGACCCTCCTCTGTTGAGAATTATGACTTCATCGTGGGTACATTATACTTTAATTGATCTGTAAATAAATGTTTTACACCTAATTTTAACATATAATCTGTGGAACCGTCCCATTTATAATGATAAATACATGCACAATTACTTGATGAAATACGTGTAAAATTGTTCTTCAGTTGGGGCAGGTTCTGGCGGATCTGTTGCAGCCAACAGACTTTCCAAGCATTATAACGTTCTACTACTCGAAGCCGGAGGTGAACCCCATCCCATGCAGTTTATTCCTGGATTCGGATTTTTCCTGATAAATTATCCACAGTTGGACTGGAAGTATAAGACGGTACCTCAGAAAACCAGTTGTTTCAATTCGATAAATCAGGTATTTTAAGCATAACTTAGGCTAAGGGTACGGATGATTGGTGAATTTATAGGTCAAACTTTGCAATGCTTGTAGCAATCAAGCTGGAGTGCTGGTCGAGGGTTGGGTGGAACCGGAAACTTGAACTTGATGGTGCATCTGCGGGGTCACCATAAAGACTACGAACACTGGGGAAATATAACGGGGGATCCGAGCTGGGGCTGGGAAGGGGTCTTACCGTATTTCAAAAGCTATGAAAATCATGAAGATGCTTTAGATGTTGATAGTGAGATTAAAATGCAAATGTATTAAATCATAGTTTGAGGCAAGTTAAGGGAATTTAATTAGCACATCTTATTCAGAAAGGTACCACGGATTTGAGGGAGATTTACGAATTGAATCCCCCGACTATATCGGCTTGGGTGTGGATTTTATAAGGGCTGGGAATGAGTTGGGCTATCCGTTTGTGGACCTTAATGGCGTTTATACCGAAGGTTTGCTATAAATTATTTCTTCTATGCATTTTTTTAATCTGATTGTGAACTCAAAAGGCAAGAGGGTGTGATGTATGTTTGACAATGTTAAGGTTTTGGAGTTGCTAGATATCCAATCAAACTTGGAGTGAGACAAGCTCCGTACAAAGCGTTTATTGAGCCCGTCAGATCAAGAAAGTCTCTAACGATTCGAAAGTATGCCCATGTCAATCGCGTAAGAAAGTTAAATAAATGGCCTTTTTCAGTACACTTGAAATGTTTGTTGGAATGTAACTTTATGCAAACATCCAGGTCTTATTCAAGAATGGAAACGAAGCTTACGGTGTAGAATACGATAGGCATGGTGAGCGACATGTCGTCTATGCATCTAAGGAAGTTGTTCTCAGTGCTGGAACAATTTCCACTCCTAAAATCCTAATGTTGTCTGGAATCGGACCTAAAGATCATTTACAAGCTTTAGGAGTAAGTATGAAGATGAAGAGACTAAACAACTCAGCTCGTTTTGTATTCTGAGGGAAACCTTAACAAAAATTGTATTTTAGATCCCAGTACTTAAAGATTTACCAGTGGGGAAAAACCTTCAAGACCACGTATCAGTTTACCTGAACCCAATTTTGATAGATAAACCTCGAAGTTTCATAATGGAAAGGGATCTGACTCCTGGAGCCTATGTCGACTGGTTTTCTGCAGGAACTGGACCACTAAGTACCTCTGGGGTGCATGCCTCAGCAGCTATTTCATCTTCGATTGCAAAAGCCTCGGGAGAAGGAGACTGGCCGGATATTCAAATGCTTATTTCAGGAGTCTCCGTTTCAAAACATTATGCTTCCATACTCTCTAAAGCCTTCGGACTCAAGGTGGATGAAATGTCTAAATATTACGAACACGCGATATTTAAAGAGTCCTTTACCCTAATCGTTTCCGGTGGACGGCCTCGATCCCGTGGAGATATAAAGCTTGGTGGAGTCAGCCCCTATGATTCACCCGTTATTAACCCAAACTACCTTAACGACGCTGAAGGTCAAGATATCAAGGTTATGATTGAAGGGATCAGGACGGCCCTTAAGTTAGCTGAAAATACGACAACATTTGGGGTAAATCTGGGAGCGAAGTTTACAAAGGAACGGCTACCGGGCTGTGAGGCCATGACATTTAGGTCGGATGCTTATTGGGAATGTTATATAAGAAGGTATACAGTAACGCTTCATCATGCTTGTGGAACGGTCAGGATGGGAAGGGCAGAGTCTAAAGAATCTGTTGTGGATACTAAGCTAAGGGTCTTGGGGGTTAAGGGATTGAGGGTTTTAGATTTGTCTATTATGCCTGTCATTATTTTGACAAACACCCAAGCCCCGGCCTTAATGATTGGGGAGAAGGGGGCTGACATTATTTTACAGCATTGGAAAAGCAAGAGTCGTCATAGTTTAGAAGATTTACTGCAAAATACTACAACTAATCCTGCTACTAGTATTAGTAGTCCTAGTTCTACAACAGTGACTGCTAGCAGTACAACTACAAGCAGTAGTTTAAAACAATATGGATAGTAGTGTATCAATAGTAAATTTAATTAAAACGTCGTAATGTATTATTTAATTCGAAATATGCATTCAATTGGGAGGTTAATGATAGTGATAAGTTGATAAGTAATTATAATCCTAAACTATACACATGCTATATCAAGGTACAAGTACAAATATGAACATTTTATTACCAATCTCCATGAATTTTAAGCAAAAGAAAATACGCATAGTGCATGGATTTTTAAAAAAACATGTAGAATGCTATAAAGCCTATGTGAGCTAAATTCTGAATCCAGTAATTTAAAATGCATGGAAATCTATATAGCGTGGGTCTTGAATGGATGCAATAAATGACACGAATGTTAATAAACAAAGCGAAATGAAGCGTTCAGAAAAAAATAATTCCATCCAGGAACCCTTGACACATACTGGAAATGACTACAGACAGGTTTATGGTTCATGTATCCAACCAACAAGAAATAGGGTTAGTTGTGCCAAACCCCGAAAAACTGCTCCCCTAGTCGAGACCGAATTCGGTCGGATAATGTATCGATTATTTCTCTTTCTCTGATGCAGTTCATGACATGGAATCCTGCAGGTCGACAACTCCAAGATTGTAGTTTCACCTTGTTTAGCTTCAGTACAATAACTCATATCATGTAAAAGTATCTTTATTTAGGACTAGTAAATAGGCATTTTTCATGCAAAATAGTACCCTTTAAAATCCCAGGAAATGCATCTCTTCCTCTATTTTCCCCTGCTACTTTTATCATTCGTCATCATCCTTGCCGGAAGTAACCATTCCCCACCGGCTGAAGTTACTGGTGCAAAAATCTTATTTTACTTCAGCTCATCAATTCACAGTCATCGGGTAGCGGTTTGGCCCCTTGTGGAAGGGTTGGCCAAAGCCGGTCACAAAATAACCTTTCTATCCCCCTTTCTTACCCCGGGTGGAAAGAACCCTAATGTCACCGAGTTCCATCCCAAATCCCTCCAGATCTTCCTCAGAGATCGGGACGAGAGTAACAAAACCCTTGATGTGATAACCTCCCGTATTCGGGGGTATAATGAAGGTTCATCTTATTGGAACGGGGTTATGCAAACTGCACTCGAGCTCTGTAGAGTCGTGTTCAGAAGCTCGGAAGTACAGAAATGGGTCGAGGAGTCGGAGTTTGACCTGTGAGAAATAATAAGCAAATATATGCATGCATCATTTCTGCTCCTGTTTGCATTGTTTCTACTTTTAGGGTCATAATTGACACACCATTTAATGAGTGTGCCCTCGCTCTGGCTCACAAGTTTAACGCTCCGCATATCCTGTTCGGAACGGCATCTTTGTACATGTGGCATCCTGAGATGTTCGGTCTACCGGATGAGTCCTCCTGGCTGCCGGACTACTACAACAACTTTCCGATGGATATGACCTTTTTTCAGAGGGTCAAAAACGCTCTGAGTCCGCTCCAGTGGTTCTATTCCACTAATCGGGTCTCTTATGTCATCCCGCAGATGGAGAAGTTGATGAGGAAGACTTTAAATATGTCGGATATGCCGAGTCTGGAAGAGTTGGAGAAGAGTACGAGCGTTTTTCTACTTAATACGCATTTCAGTCAGGAGTATCCGAGATCCCTACCTCCGTTTGTTATACCCGTTGGGGGAATGCATTGCGGGATGGAACGGGATGAGGTCATTTCTGAGGTTAGGTGACCGTTTATTATATTATGAATGACCTCAGGAAGCCTGTTATACTTCCCCTAAAAGCTGAGCATGAATCCTATACAATTTTATTGGATTAATAGGAATTGAGCAAGTTCTTAGAGGAACATGGGGAAAATGGCTTTGTCTATATGAGCTTTGGATCTTTGGTGGAGTTTTCCAAAGCTCCGGTATCCGTTGTTGATAAATTCATGAATACCTTTAACACGCTGGGCTTGCCAGTATTGTGGAGATGGGATGGTAAGATTCCGGAGGATATCCCTGAAAATATATTCATGGCGAAGAGTTTCCCTCAAAGTAAATTGCTCGGTAAGGTCCAATGTCAATTTTTACTATGAACGACTTCAATAGATGTGGATGTGACACACATATTAAGACGCTTATTTCTTGCAGTTCATCCAGATTTGAAAGTATTCATAACTCATGGAGGGATCCTGAGCTATCAAGAAGCCGTATATTATGGAGTTCCTGTGATTGTATTCCCGTTAAATCCAGAGGAGGATTTCAATGCAGGAGTTATTGAAAAATCTGTTGCAGGGATTCGATTGGAAATAGACTTCTTTACCCAGTATGAACTTGCAACGTCGATCAAGCGAATAATAAAAGATGAGACGTAAGCCTGAGTACGTCGTAAAAATAACTTGGCATTTCTAAGGCTGACTAAACCAATTAAGACATTTTATACAGGTATCGAAACAATATGAGAAGGTTGTCCACTTTGTTCAAGGACAGACCTCAACATCCGATCGATACTGCACTTTGGTGGACGGAATATGTTCTTCGGCATAAGAATCTCACGTCCACGAAACCTTACGCGCTTAGCCAACCTTGGTACCAAAGGCGTTTGTTGGATGTGTGGGCATTTCTTATTTGCTCATTAATTACACTTCTAACCGTACTGATTATGGGTTTCAATTACATTTTTTGTGCTAAACAACCGCAACCCAAATCAAAACATAAGTATAAAACTTTGTAGGTGTTTTAACTATACGTTGTTTTGCGCATTTCCGTAATAACTGTTTCATAATTCAATTTACATACAAAGTTTCAGTGTATTTATTCTACAATTTTCATAAACACAGCTACGAAATAAAAACACCAATAATTCTACTGCGCTCTGTCACGTTTTACTCTTCTTCTGCTTCTGCATTTTCTGCTTTCTTTTTATTCATTAACTGCCTCGCATAACTTTCATCACTTTCGGGGTACCTTTCTGCAAAATGACTTTTCAAAGCACCGTATTCCGCTAGTAGGTGAAGTTTTACCTGAGGAAAAAAATTGGCATTACATTTACTTCCATAATAGTGTAAAAATTAGTTTGCTATCATGCTCAGGTCAATACTTAAAAACCACACCTCTAAATGATTGCGCCTCCACTCCGTTTTCAATAAATGGTTCTCCCACGAAGGCAATCTTTTGAAGAATGGTTCATAAGCACGTCTACGAAGAGGAATTCGATCACCAAACGCAACCTGTAAAGTAATAGTCAACACATCAAGCATGGCACATTTTCCAATTCAATAATATAATACAATGAAACGTTGAATACCTGTGAGAAGTCTAGCGTTTCGTCATATTTAATTTCCTTCTCAGTCCTACAATGACTAGGCGCAGCAACTACAATTGGAAAATTGTAATTTTCTTCTCTTTGCTCAACTAAATATAAAGACTTTTCCTCTGCAAGGTCTTGGTGACTTTTCTGTAGCAATGAAGAATCAAACCATAACTTTTAGTCTTAGTTATCATTAGGGTCGAAGTAACTTTATTCGTGTCTGACTACAGTTAGAGTTTTTTAATTTTAGGTACCTGACGAAGAAGGCCCAAAGTAAACGCTTTCACAATGTGCTGTAAGTTGGTAGGCCCTTCAATCTTTGCATACATGTCTTTAATACCTATAAGTTCACAAATGGTACGAATAGCTCGATGGCAAACTAGGCCAAAACCTTCGGGTTTTTTGTGAACGTAAATTTTTGTTTGGCCAAACTGAGTAAAGAAGTCGTGAAGAACTGAAATAAAATAATATATTTTCAGGTCATAGATAGCCTTCTAATTTCTCAGGAGTCAAACTTAAAACATCGTTTAGTACCTGTGTGGTTATTATATCTTTCAATCCATAGCAGTTTTTGACCCGCACGATTTTTAGCTTTCCTCAATGCACCCCTTCCTTCAGGACTCTTTGTCAATGCAAACCCACACAATCCATTCCCATTTCCTGTGAATGCCATCACGCTAAACCTTCTGCATCGACCCATATTAGCATCCATATTTGTCACAGTTTTCATCTGTACAAAGAATTCATCCTTATTAGGTATATTGTTTTCGAGCAGCTAAATTATCAATAAAAAAAACTACATTACCTCTAGAATTTTAGTGTCAAACCCGTCAAATGTGTCTGAAATATAGAATACGACGTTTGGTATGACTTTACAAAAACGTATGTTATTTTCTTACAAAGCTTATCTGTACATTATACCTTCCCCAATCGGATCTGGAGGGCCGACACTCCTTCCGTGCATTTTTGTACCAGACCAACCCCGTTCAAGAGGGCTCAATCTGAGGGGACGGAACTGACCCATGCTGTCACGCATTTTAATTAGTTTAGACTCGCGATCTGGATCAGGTGGAAGTTGACGACGTTCAACTATTTCTTTCCCTTGTATAATCGGAACTGTTAAACCGGGCCATACGATGTTTGTCTTTCCTGAATTCAATTAAAAAACTTACTAAATTATCACTGATTTATAAATTATTCAAGATTAATGAAATACTAAACTTACCAACTCCGATGATTTGTCCCTTATTTAGATCCTTTGCAGTTTTCTTCCCCACTCCTTTACCTCTCCCTCGCTTCTTTCCTGCATTACTTACACTAGTGACTCCTTTCCATAGCTGTTGGGCCGTCACTAAATACTCAAATAAGGGAGTTTAAAAACAATTCAGATAAGATGAATAAATATGGGCCGTGCAGCATGGATTGCTGTTTCGTACCTTTGTTGTAAAAACTAGTAATGCTGCTGTTCCGCTGCGGCACTGCAGTATTTACTTGAGACCTTGGAAGTGAAGATAAGCCTGGTGGACTTTGACACGAATGTGATGAAAAATTAAACTGGCTTATCTGAGAAACCACTCCAGGAATTGGTTTACCTGTGAGAAATAATAAAATAGTTCAGTCAATTAGTTACAATTACAACATTTACAGCATTATATGAATAATTCGAGTGACGGACGGGCTTACCTTGGGTCAACGATAACCTACTCATAGATAAGTAAACGCTTCCAAACTTAGAACACATTGTCATTTTATACTTCCAGGTTCAGGATTACTCCATCTGAGGTTATCAACTAGAAATAACCAAGATAAGGCTAAGATAAGCTCTATATCGGCTTGCAAAGTGGTACACTTGCAGAGCCCGGAGCCCGTAGTCCGTCGTCTTGTCCAAAAGTCAAACCCCGATATGGATATATATTTATGATAAGATGAATACTACAACTGCCTCCTCACCGTCCTATTCCCAGCCAGATTCTGTATTAAAGATAAGCGCTTATCATTTCAATTTTAAATCAAAACATCTCCAAACTTTAAAAAAATCTTGCAAGTTTTTTTTGCCATGAAGAATTGTTCAAATTCTACCTACCATTTCTTCCGCCCGTTTGAGACAAACTTGAGATTGTTTTGATGCTAAAAAGACGACGGAGTTTTGAAAAAAAAAATATTGTCATTTATTTTGGAATCGACGATTTCGAATAATTCTGCAGAAACTGCTAAAAAAGTGCTAAAAAGTGCTGAAAAATACTAAAATTTAGAATATATTTACAAAATCCGGCATAAATCCTTCTAAAAGAACCATAAGACGAAGGCGGAGGCGGCCTAGGACAGGAAAGTACCAACATGTCGGAGAGAAAAGTTTTGAACGTACGTTTTTTAAAATATTTTTTTTATATTTATTTGTATGAAAAAGTCGATTTTTATTGTTCGTTCTGGTTGGAATGTATATATTTTTTATTGGAATTGCTTTATTTATTTAAATAGAAATATTATCCACCGGATTTCGACCCGTCAAAAATCCCCCGAGCCCGTCAGTCTAAAAATCGTCAGTTTACCGTCCGATTGATGGCCCCTTGTAACATGCGATGTAATACTTGTGGTGAGTATATTTACAAAGGGAAGAAATTCAATGCTCGGAAAGAAGATGTGGAGAACGAGGACTATCTTGGGATTCGGATTTATAGGTTTTACATCAAGGTAAAAATTAAAAAAGTCGTCAATTTAAAGTACCGTAATTCCCTGACAATAGGCCGCTCGTGTTAATTAAGCCGCACCCTATTCTTTACTTGTTAAACAGGAGTATTTCTCTCAGATAGATGCTTTAAAACATCATCATTTTTGTTCGTTGCTAAAACCGCGGCCTATTGTCAGGGAACTGCGGTATGTATTTAAGGTTATCATTGACGAAATGTAATGTATAATAATTAATGTTATTTTATTTGCACCAGTGTACGAGATGCCTTCAAGAAATCTCCTTCAAAACTGACCCTGCAAGTACGGATTATGTGATTGAAGCTGGAGCTAGTCGCAATTTTATGGCGTTAAAACTTGCAGAAGAGCAGGCGGAAAGGGAGGAACAGGCTGTGAAGGAAGATGAGGCGACGAATCCTATGAAATTGCTGGAAAAAAGAACAGAAGCTTCCAAACATGAAATGGCTGTATTGGAAGCGTTGGAAGAACTGAAGGAATTGAATTCAAGAATGGTCAATCCGGATTATGATACTATGTTGGGCAAGTTCTCTGATATAAGGGATGCCAAGGCTAAGGTCATTGAAGACGAGGAGGATGAATATATTGAGTACGTTTTTTTAATTGGATTTTTTAGACCGTTGCGTTACTGCGAAATTTAACTGATTTCTGGGTGTTTTATTTGTAGATCAATATTTGGTAAAAATGGACAAGTCATTAGACGGATTGAGGATGATGATAGTGATGAGGAGACTATGGGACCTCCGAGGAAAAAATTTAGTTTGTCTCAACCAACGAGCATCCTTACTTCTGATGTCAAGCCGGATGTAAAGCTAGATTTATCGGGCAGGCAGCCTTTAGAGAAAGAGAAGAGCATAGGAATGTTATCAGTGAATAGAAAGAATTTAGTTTTGGTGAAACCTAAAGCTTCGTCCACTGCTACTTCTAGCACTAGCGATGTTGTTGTAAAGCAAGAATCGGGTACAGGGTCGACAACCACGGTTGTTACTGGTGCTAGCAGTGTCAGTAAACCGTCAGCAACAAATCGTCCATTAGAGAAATCAAATGGGTCGGTTGGATTACTCGGCCTAGGAGCATATAGTTCAGACTCGGCGTCCGAATCGGATTAACTAGTTTAGCATTTATGGAATGATAATGAGGGATGTAAAAACTTTAACTTTTAGTTAAAGCGCTTCGTTCATGTTTGTGTTATTTATTTTAGCTACAACTTATATTGTTACACAGTAAGCTGCGTTAAAATCACTTTTGTCGTCGTTCCAAATAAAATATCTCAAACCAGAAAACTTTGAAACCAATCGTTCTTTAATTTTAAGACTGTTCAGCCGACTGAACAAATGAACAAATCTATAGAAGTCAACTCCTTAATTTTGTTTAACTTTCGTACTAGGAAATATATTATCAATCAAGATTCTAATAAATATGTAGCCGAGCCGCAACAGAAATGTAGAAAGTAAGGCTGTAAAGAGCCAAATGTCCAAAAGGCTCCTTTGAAACCAACTATCGTGTCGTCCTAAAGGTTTCAGATGAGAAAAGTCATCATTACGAAGAATGTACTCCGTCCACCATACCGCAGTGTCCAAGGGTTTCATGGGTAGATCTTGAAACTTCTTAGAAACTTTCAAGCATCTTTCTTTAAAACTGTAAACCAAAATAAGAATATTTTACTTTGCTTATCTGGAAATAAATGAAAGACTGACGATTGCACGTTTTGAACCTCTTGTCATGAAGTATCTTGTTCAAAGCAGTTTTCAAATTGTCTGCAGTTATCGTGGAAATGTCAATATTAATTGAAACTCCGAGTTGAGCCAAAACCCCTGCGTTGTAATCTTGATCTTTTATGAACACAAAATAGACACTTCTCTAAGTGACCTTGCAAATGCTGCAAAATAATTTAAACAAAACTGCAAATAATTAAACATTATACCACCGATTACAGGGACGGTTATCATCGGAACGGCTCTAAACAACGCTTCCTGAGAACTCGGCCTTCCAGCCTGAGTTAAAAATGCCTTGATTTTAGCGTGTCCTATGAGATTAAAATACCATTTTGGTAATGGTTGGATAGGAATAGCCCCAAGTAAAACAAATGTCCTGAAAGAAACCTAAGACATCTTGTTGAGGAAACCAAGGGGCTGTGTAAAGATTGTCAGGCTTATTTCTCGGAAATGGGATGCTCCATGTCCACAGGAATTTAAGCGTTGGATAGCTTATAAACCACTCCACAAAAGCGTCAACTATTTCTTCAGGCAGTTGGTGAGTTTTTACTGTAGTTCCCAAGCTAATGTAAACGAATCCGTCTAGATCATTGGGGTCGCTATCTTTTGTATCTCGATTAGCTAGAAATTCTTCGACGTCCTTAAAATAAGAAACGGGATAAAACTGTAATTATGAAATTAATTTCTATAAAGCCCCTTCGCTAAGGGCGTATCCCTAAAAATCATCCCTTTTACTTTTGGTAAAGGAGCGATGGTTTCTTTAACATGTATGGCAGGTACGCTAATAAACATCGGAGGTAGGGCCCGTGCATGTTCGCTTAGATAACCACCATTATACAAAATAAGGGAAAGGCTATCTTCAAGCTTCTTTAGCCCAGGCATATCCGGTATTTCCAACGACGTCCTTATCAGATCTTCGTACCAAGGCTGGAGAAGAGAGTTCCACCCAAGATAAGCGATTGTTATCCAGGTATTCTGTACCCTCCTGAAAAAGCTCATCGGAACCGTTCCATCAATGTCCCAATTCGGAGTAGAGGATGACTCAGCCGAGATGCCCAGAATTTCAAAGTAATATGGAATTAATGGAATAACGGAAATGATGGCTACCTTTGCCCTAAGCTTGTAACCCAATCCGCAAGCACATTTAGCTGTGGTATCTGCATAAATTAGGTCAATACTTGGAGACGTTTTTAACCACGATTGGACCTCTTCGCTGAGCAACATCTCTTTGCATGAGAAGTAGCCGATGAGGTCCCCGAAAAGGAATGGAGGGGGAAGGTAACCCGCTACCCGAAACCTAATGTCGAAGTTGTCCTGCAGGACTTTGTCATTGTAATATTTTAGCCGTTCTGGGATAACGTTGGTAATGTTCGGATTCTTGGTTGGATTTGGGTCATCACGGACTGAAATGTAGGTAATGTTGTGACCTTCCGAGACCAGTCTGTCTGCTAAGGCTTGGGTTACTACACGATGGCTTGCCGAAGCCCTGAAATATGGACATTTCAAGTAAAATTGTATCAAACGTTAGTGGTAGGAAGTTAGTTCGAAATCGAACGATGATTGATGGGATTGAAGAATAAAGTATGACGTACATTTGGTGGATAAAAAGAATATTTGCAGAGTGGACCCTTGGGAGGAATTGGCTGGTCAGTAATAAGAAAATAGGGATGCTAGCGACTTTAGCCATGGCTGGGGGGATTTTAGGGATAACTATTTTTAATTATGTACCTAATCCGCTTAGAGAAGTGGCTGAAAGCAAAGCTGAGGCTGAAATGGAAGAATTATTTATTGCATGCAAAAGGAAGTTCCAAGTTAAAGCTGAAGAATTAATGCAATTTTCCTCATGGTTAAAATAATATCAAAGATTCATTTGTAAAATGCAATGGATTTTTATACAATTTCCTCTTGTTTTGGCCTTTCGGACTTTACCTTCTTTATAAAGTCCATAAAAACAGTGAGGTAGGGTAGAGGTATGAAGCAAGTTTATTACAAATGCATTTACATCTCTCTCAGTGATTTTTGACGCTGCATTATTGGATACCTTAAAGTTTGAGCTTCACACCGGTTGGTTTCTTATAGCCAAAAAATATCCCGTATATTCAATATCCGGCCGAAAAAAGGGAAAGTTTGGCTAAAGGATGAATTTTACATTTCATTTGTCATCCGAAATATCACTGTCAAACTTTAAACACTAATGTTGTACCCAACAAGCTTATGGTAGAGTCGATTTTCAAATGACCTAGCCTCAGAAGGATGAGACTTATCCAAATCTTACGAACCTAATAATAAAAGATAATATATTTCCTCTCCTCAAGGCTCAAACTGTTTTCTTTTTATGAAACTGAACTAACTTCGCCATATATGGACAATATCACAAAATAAGAACCTTTGAACTTTGATCTAAATCTGACCAATGCAATATGCAAAAAGTGCAATATCACAATAAATGCAGATTGCCAATAAGCCATTCTTTTTACATTTCCTACTTTTAGCATTAAAGTTAGTTGAGCCACTTATTCGAAATTGAAAGATAGCTGTAATTTCTACATTGGTACAAACTCATTTTACAGGTCAAAGGTCACGAAACGACTTGATTACTATCGCGAACGCGCGTTAAGTAGACTTTTAAGATAAGTTCTTAACAAAAAAAACAAGGTCGACGATAAACCGTTTCCGTTTGTTTCCTTTTTACTTCAAACTTGGACGAGGTCAGTTGAAGAAATTACGGGAATAGTTTGTTTTGTTTGTTGGTGGATTGGATAAGCCAGAAGTTTGATAAGCGTCGGGAAAAAAATGGGTAAAAAACCCAATTCAATATTCCACACCTCCATCAGATAACGATCGGCTAAAAAAGCTGATGTATTGGTAAGATAAGATACAATTATTATTATTTTAAAATGATAAGGTAATTTTACACAAATAAACTAGCGGGTGGTGGGTCAAAAGGTCGGTTGACCTCTGACCTAGGGGCAGGGGTCACCGGGGAATAGGGGCATGATAAAAATCAGGTTTTTTGTGGATGTAGTGTAGTCTGTAGTTGGTGTTTTTGCAATTAATAAAAACAAGATTAATAATTAATTATTTTTTGTAATTTACGCAGAGTAAAATGATAAGCCAAGGCTTGCTTATCGCAGAGGGGGAAACATTCTGGGGGAAAGCAAGCATGCAGCAGGAGAGGGACATGAAAGTTCTTTCGGATGAATGGGCCGAGCCCGAGTGGGATCAAGATTAGAAGATAAGATAAGGAAGATAAGCTAAGAAGATAAGATAAATAGCTAAAAAGAATTCCATCCATCCAGATATGAAATGTAAAAAAGAAACAAGCTAGAATACTGACTCTCTCCTCTCGAGACAAAGTGTCTCGGTCCAAAAAGCCCAAATGTTTATGTAAAAGGGGAAAAGTGGGAATCGGAGGCAATTTGCTCACAAAAAACGACACTCTGCCCATTCCTTCCACACTTTCCTACTTTTAGGAATATTCCCCAAATTCCCCATCATTTTCAAGCATTCTTGAAAATATTTCTAAACAGGGTGGCCAAAACCTGTAAGATCCTCTCCCAACCTAACCTAACCAATTTTACTTCTTGTGGAGGATTATTTTTGGTTATTTATTGAAACTTTTTCAGGTCTGGTCCAGTCATCTTCTTCAAAAAGAAGGTTTTTGGTAGGAAATAGCAAGGATCATTGAAACTAATTTAATTGATTTATTTTGACAGAATTATACATTTTATCCAGCCTGAAATCCACAGGTTTACCATGTATTAACATCCTTCTATGTAAGAGTTCATTCCATTTAGAGCCATTGGCGCAACCATTAGGGGTACGAGGGTACGTTCTACCCCCTAGTTTTACAATGTACCCCCTAGTTTTACAATGCATCCCCTGGAATTCCCGAGAGGTCCTATCCTTTACATGTTAAGCAGCCACACCCCTTCATATCCTTTAATGTTATTTGTACCCCATCGTGGTTGCGCCTATGCTTGCTTACTGACTAAAAAGTCATTAATTTGGGGGAGGTTCATTAACAAGCGAGTTAATGTACAATAAATACCCGTTTTTTTGATTACGGAGTAACTTGTTGTCGTTAAACTTAAAACTAAATTTTAACAATTATTCTTTTCAGAAAAAGAACTGTCAATGTTGATTTGATTTGATGGGCTGTTCCGTCATTTCTGAAGGAACGATACAGAAGCAGACGGAATAGAAAAGTGGGAAGGGAATCACAATAACTTACGAACGAAGGGCTTCGGTAAACGGTAATTTGAATCTGAATTTTTTTTAACCAAAAAAGCAGCCAGTGTAATCTAAATTTAGGCGTTAATTGTATTTTTTTATTGGGTTTTTGTAGCAGAAAGGAAGGAGAAAGAAGGACGGGGAAAGGAGGAATTTAAAACAAGGCCTGTATGAATGAATGAATGAATCCATTGTAAATTGTAATTAGTAGAATCGCTTGCTTAAAAATGGCTGAAGAAGCTCATAAAAATCTACAAGTGCCTCCAGAGGATCTGGATTTTAGGAAGAATAACGGTGTCGATAACGATGATGATGAGTTGTTCAAATCCGCTATGGAGGTAGGCTTTCTGGTATTATTTTAATTGAAAAGGAGTCATAATCACATTTTTATTACTTGTAAATGACAGTCGCCAATGACAGATACGGAGAGGACAATTCACGGAGACGATGAAATTGATCTGAATGATGAGGATGACTTTGATACATCAAGTAGCCTATCTGGACTAAATAGTGAAGGGCTGACCAATAATCATTCTCTTGGGGATGACGACTCGAATAAATTGTTTGGTGAGGGTCGGGAGGAGGATTCACATTCCAAACTTCATAACGGACGTGATAAAGAACAACCACAGGCTCAGTCTTATCAAGTAGGAGTACAAAATGGGGATAACCAATCTAATCCTGGCTTGGTTAGTCTTCATGTTAATTCCTTTGGTTTGGTATAGTATGCATTATTTCTGCCTTGAACTTGTGAGTGAATTATCTGATTGAATTATCACTTTGCATTGCTAGATTCCAGGCTAGAATTTTATAACCTCAAAATGTTGTATTTAAAAATGAAACGATTCATTTAAAAACTTTGCCTGATTTGACAAAAGGTTCCGCCTGTAGTGGTTGTTTAATATGCGATATTTTTGTTACAATTAAAAATACAGAATTATAGAAGCTTTAAGATGTGGTTCAGTTCAAAAAGTTATAAAAGAGATCAGAAAGATACAAGAAAGGCTGTAAATTTATTTCAGGGGGACGACAAAAGCCAATCAACTAAACCAGAAGCCAGGGACAGTCAAATCGATGTAAGTTTAACTTGTTTATGTGCACATTGTTAGAACCCAAATTACTCGCCTGTAAAATTCTTACATGGACATGTATTATCTTAATTAGGAGGAAATTGTTGCTGATCCTGGTCAATATATTGAAATTTCAATTACTGACCCCCAAAAACAGGGTGATGGAATGTCATCATTTTTGGTTTACCGTATTACAACAAGAACCAATATTGCATTATTTAGACGAAAAGAATTTGCGGTCTGGAGACGCTTTTCAGATTTCCTAGGCCTTCATTCCAAATTAGCTGATAAGTATTTAAGAAAGGTATTTGAAACATAAAAATGCATCATGGTTTTTTTTTTATTTGACCAAAAGTGAGCTAAACCGGATAATTTTTTATCTTAATTAAGGGACGTGTTGTACCTCCGGCTCCGGAAAAAAATGTGATTGGTACTACCAAAATAAAAATCTCCAATCAAGCAGAAAGCCCTACAACAGTCACTGCACCGAACCAATCTGGAAGCTTCATAGAGATAAGACGCAACGGCTTGGAGCGTTTTTTGAATAGGATAGCGGTACATCCAGTGTTAAGAGTAGATCCTGACTTTAGAGATTTTCTTGAAATTGACTCCGATCTACCGAAATCAACGTCAACCTCTGCCTTAAGCGGTGCTGGTGTGGCCAGATTTTTCAATCGAGTTGGCGATACCATGAGTAAAATCTCATTCAAAATGGACGAGACCGATCCCGTAAGCTGGTTATTCTAAATCTACATGCAAAAGACACATAAAATGGGATTCAAAAGCCTCAATACGAGTTCTGGTTACATTTTAGTGGTTTGAGGAGAAAATTCAAAATATTGAAGCCCTAGAAAATCAATTACGAAAGGTTTTCAACAGCGTAGAGCTGCTTGTGGGGAATAGAAAAGATTTAGCAAATGTGACCGGAATTTTTGCGAAAAGTGCAGCAATTCTAAGTAATGCTGAAGAGCATACAGGTTTAGCCAGAGCTCTAGCTCAGCTGGCAGATGTAGAAGACAAGGTATAAACTTAAGCAACTTTATATTGTTATTTGAGGTGAATTCAAAAGCGAAACTTTAATTTTAAAATCGTAGGTGGAACAAACCCATAACGAGCAGTCCAACTCTGACTTTTTCTTGTTTTTGGAATTGCTGAAAGATTACGTTTGTTTGATAGGATCTGTGAAGGTTTGTTTTTGGAACCTTTTAAAAAATATGATTTTGTATCTTCGGATGCACGTATAGTTAGCTAGTTTTTTTAGCCCAGTCAATTGGGCTTATGTTGCAGGGTGCATGCACATTCTTAAAACAATTGACTGGGCTCACGTAGCCGCTTGGAGGAGGTTTTACTGATTTAGCTTGCCTTATTAATAGGAAGTTTTTCATGAGCGAGTTAAAACATACCAAGGATGGCAGCATGCCCAGCAAATGTTGAACAAGAAGCGAGAAGCAAGAGCAAAACTGGAACTGCAAGTTAGGAACGACAAACTATCTCAAGCACGGGATGAAGTTGTAGAGGTAAACGATATGCACGTTTTGAGAGACCACTTAAGGCACCAGGACCACCTTTCCGGTTTTAATTTCCTTGAGGAGTTATGATTTACAAGGAAAAATAGGACTGATTTTAATTTTTAACATGGAAAGCTAGGGGGAATTATTTCGAGGGGACAAATATTGAAGGATAATTGAAACCGGAAGTACGGTAGGCGTAACCGTAAAAATATTAAAACCAAACCCCCCTTAGGGGAAGGAGCTTAAATATTAGATGTAGAATAATTTGCTATGAAATTAAAAGTATCGTTTGTTCTGTCGTGTAGGTAGGTAACTTTGTTTATTAAACGAAATTGTTGTGGCCATAGCCTAAGGAATCATAGGTTTTAAATACATAGAATAAATTGTTCTGTCGTGTAATACGGAGTTAGGAGTAATTTTAATGTTTTTGTATCCATGATAGTGGGAAGGAAAAGTAGAACGAGCTCAGGAGGAGTTTGAGTCCATTTCAAAGGTGATAAAGAAAGAACTGGAGACATTTGAAACTGCCAGGGTACAAGATTTCAAGAAGACTATCTTGAAATATTTAGAATCCCTGTTGTCTCACCAGCAAGAGGTACGTTTGCGTTTTAATCCAACTTACGCTAAACTTTTTTGCAACGTTTCTTTGCTTGTTCTGTGCTGAGCAACTCTCTAAGCCAGGGTATTACAGTAATACAATTTTGGTTTACATAAAACCAGTTGTAATCATATGGAGTTTGGTTAGTAAAAGTTCATTATCATTACAAATTAGATATCCATATAACTTAATACTTAACCCATTAGCAGCGGAGTCGGGAAAATATTCCTACTGGAGAAATAAAATGAAATAACCTTCTTTACGCTTTCTTAACGCTAAAACTATTACTGAAAAATTCAAACTACTAAACGATATTTGTTGATTAAAACCGTATTTAAAATTTCAGCTAGTGAAATACTGGGAGGCCTTTCTGCCAGAAGCAAAAGCAGTGGCGTGACCATGCTCCTTGTAGCAACTTCACGCAAAGAATCAATAGCGGTATTGATGTTGATATTGATATTTGCCTTTATTAATATGTCTACTGAATTCGACAACATATTAAAATAATAAATTAATCTTCGGTTTTCATTGAATATAATCTATCAATTACTATTTATGGCCGAATAAAAGATACAACCTTAATTAATGTTGAACTAAATAGCGAGTGCATGATTGCATCCTAGGGATGCATATGATGAGTAAAGTGCACAAAGCACAAGTAAAGTAAATATGATCGCAGACGAGCCCCCTAGACACGGTGAATACCCTTCATGTCCTGAATTATCCTTTAATTTCGAATATGTATAGCTAAACTACTTTAATACAAACAAGTAGGAAATGTAAGAAGAATAGCTTATTGCCAATCTGCATCTATTGTGATATTGCACTTTGCGTATTGCATATTGCATTTTGCATTGGTCAGATTTAGTTCAAAGTTCAAATGTTCTTCCTTATTTTGTGAATCTTGTCCATATATGGCGAAGTTAGTTTAGTTGCATTAAAAATAATAAGAAGACTTTCAGAGCATTAACACTTTAAGCTTTGAGGAGAGGAAATATATCTTAGCTTAGCTTGTTATAGTTTATTAGGTTCGTAAGATTTGGATAAGTCTCATCCTTCTGAGGCTAGGTCATTTGAAAATCGACTCTACCATAAGCTTGTTGGGTACAACATTAGTGTTTAAAGTTTGACAGTGATATTTCGGATGACAAATGAAATGTAAAATTCATCCTTTAGCCAAACTTTCCCTTTTTTCGGCCGGATATTGAATATACGGGATATTTTTTGGCTGAAGTGAAGTATAGATGATAAGTCGGATATGGTTTTTAGTCAAACAGTTCTTTGAACTTTATCCACGTGCGTTGAGGTTTCAAGTCATTCATTCATGCACGTTTCTCCAATACAAAGACAAAAACTAGTAGGATAAAATTAGATTTCGAAGCAGAGGGGAGATGCTGATGATATTTGGCCATATGCAACTTTTACTTTCTACCGTTTCTTCGTTGTAGTTTAGCCTGGGACTAGCTATAATGAAATGAGGATATTAAAGAACAAGCAATTAGGCGGAGTTTATTTATTTTCGCATAAAACTACCGTCACCGTACTTGTGATTTTAATTCCCCCTTTGAATAAGTCCCCTTTGCTACCTTTCCATTAAAAATAAATAGTCGATCCGCCAGCTATCTTACTTAAGATAAGCTTAACCTTTCCTTCTAAGCAATAATTTCCCAGGGGAATTAAGACCGGAAATACGGGATACACAGTACAGTTTTAGTTTTATTTCATACGATTACGTATCTATAAATACAGACGAAATGCGTCGGTAAAAATATTCTGAGGGTGAGTGTTTAGCAGCGTACACACGTACGTGCGTGCGTTGACAACCGTTGGCTATTTCCGAGAAATCTGAAATCCGATCGTCGTCTTATAAATCTGTAAACCAAAACTCTGTGACTCTGTCACATACAACTTCTTCAGAAAGCATCTAGCACAGCATAACTGAGAGGAACAATTTTATAAAATGAGATTATCAAACCGGAAAAAACTGGTAAATGAGTCGCAAACACTCATTCAAGCCATCCAAAGCTTCTAAATCCTTGCGGTTTATCATTTTTATCTGCCATAAGGAAAATTTCCAAAGGAACACACATCTCAGACACCATTAGACCAAAGATAAAGAAAGATCGGCGTTTTTATTTCCATGCAACAAATGAGACTGATCATTATGCAGTTTTGGACCGTTTACCATCCTTACTGGTTATGGTATGCTATGTAATGTCAGATATGCATGAAATGTATTCTTGGAGTTTTTTCCGCATATTTCTGCCAACAAAAACTGTGACATGATGCTTATCTCTTGTGTGTCACTTATCATCACATTCAAGGAGGTTCATTTCATAGCTTCTCATTCAGCAATGTCTGCTATAACTTTAGCATCATAGATTTCATAAACTGACGTAAACGACAGGTTTTAAGCATTTCAACTGAAGATAAGTTTAAGTTCCTTCACCCTCTTCTTCTTTAGCTTATGAGTCGGTAGAACATAAATAAAACCATAAACCGTAACTGGGAAGTGACGGAGCAGTATTCAACGAGGCCTTTGAGATAAAAACTGTTACCCGAGAGAGGACTAACTCAGTTAACTTCCTGGAGACGTTAGAGCCACTTCTCTCCGGCTACTTCGTTACTTATTCAAACGTACCAGCACCAGCAGATAGTTTTGACTTATTTAAGCTAGAAAGCATTTATAAAATTCGGTTCTCGTACAAAATTTCATTTTCAGAATTATGGTATGTGTTAAAATAACAATAATAATGCTTTATTGTCAAAGATATATGCGAGGTCAACATCGCTGGTTTACACCCAAAGACCCTCAATACAAATTATTTTAAGATATGAATTTACTTTTTTATTACAGGAGGTTGATACAGCTAAGCACTATCGATCAACTTGTAAGTAGTGGACAATTGAATTCTTGTAAAAGAAGGGTTTACTGATATTAAATATAAAATTATTGTTTACAGTAATGCAAAGAATAGTACAACTAGTTGATATTGCGGATGGCGTAGTAGACATTCGTCACATTCCAGGGCTTCTTAAACGTTTAAAGCCTGATGCAGACATTGATACGAATGAAATCTCCAAACTAACGGCGAAGTTTGCTAAAAATGGTATGAAAATACAAAAAAGGAATAGGCTATCAAAATATACAATACTAAGTATGCTTGGTTTTGCAGGTTCTGGATTATTAGACTTTGACTCCTTAACCAGGGTAATTTTTCACATATTAATGAAGCAGTCTTCAAGATCGACACATTTAGATGATCCCAACATTTATAATCATGACGAGGCTGTACAATTAAGCGTATCAGATTTCATTATATTTCCTAGCATGTAGTAATGCTTTGTACTCAACATTACATTTCAAATTTCAATAAATTATATTCTTAACACAATGCTTTGCATCGTGAAGGTTGGAAACCACAAACCCAATACAATTACTGTTGACTGTATATCGTTCAATGACATTCTAGGACAATAATGGAACCTGACTTTACATCCCTATATTTTTTTGTAACTAATTACAGGGTAGAAAATAAAAACACACTGCTTTAAATAGACTTTTGCATAAAAATAACACACTTAAACTTCGGCCCTAACTGATTTTAAAATAGGAGATGATAGAGTTTGATAGCAAAACAGAAATAAGATTAACCAAGTTGTTTAAAAATCTTCCGGAATCTGTCGACCCAGAATTTTTTCTTCTTCCACAGCAGAAAAAGTCAGCATTTGTTTCCACAGTTCAACATATTTGTCTTCAGTCTATGGGGAAAAAATTATTAGCACAGTATAGCATTGTCTCCCATCAAACTACTACTACTGTCCATGACGATTAAAATATTACTTGGTTCGCAAATTCTTGATTACACAGTTCCATTTGTCTTTTGTAGAGTTCGACATACTCTGACATTTCAGCCATCTCCTCTTTTATTACTGAAATAGTCTTCTCAACGTCTTTAGCCTTGACATAGAAGTCCTGTCGGACAGCACGAAAGATGTTTATGTCTCTGAAGATATTAAACAAAAACTTACAAGTTTAGTAAACAATGAAATCACACGCGAAGATAAGAAGCAATAACTTGCAAACCTGATCTTCTTCAACTTAGCGTCCTCCAACAGACGAACGACAGCTTCATTTTTTTTCCTAATTTGGTCCATTCCACGTTTCTTCTTTTTCAAATCTTCTCTGGACTGTTCAATTTTTCTCATCAATTCTAAAAGTTCTCGTTTTTTAGTGTCATACAACGCCTGAGCTTTTGAGTTAGTAGCTAACTCCACACTAATAAATACAACAAAAACTCATTACCTTCTGAATAACGACAACCAAATTGATTTCTCAATACTAAGAATAAACGTTACCCAATTGCTTGCATCTTATCAATCAATTCTTCAAATTTTCTAATAGACCTCTCCCCCTTTTCAATTAATGCCGTAAAATGTTGCTCTTTCTGAGCTGCAATTTTAATTTCCTTGCCAAGTAACTCTCTTCGTTTCAGCATTCTCTTGCTCTAAAGAAATTAAGTATCTTTCACGTCAAAAGTTTCGTCGTCATCAATAAGAACACCGAAGAAATATTTTGTTCAACCTTTTCAAGCTCAGCATTAAAAGCTAGAATAACGTCATCTGCCGATGCTACAACTTGATCTTCCAAATTAGATTTGGTCAACTCAAGAGCTTTCATCCTGGATTCCAAAGTTCTAAGTCCTTCAGTCCTAGAATCATAATCCGACTGCGCCTTCCTAATTCTTCCTTCTAACTCCCTAAATTTTCCCGAAAAATAAGCCACCTCTTCCTTCAGTTCTTTTAATTTCTCTTCCAACTAAAAATTAAAAAAAATCCAAATTAACTTCAACATAAACACATACAATAATTACTAAAGATTCCAGCTTTGACCTTTGAGTCTAACGTACTTGCGGTTTAATTTCCTTTCTACCCTGAATTTCTTGGACCATAACGTTTATCATTTGCTTCATTTCTTCAATTTCAGAAAATAAGGCACTTTTCTCTTGACTCTCCCCATTCAGAAGGTCCCATTCAGGTCTGAAAACTTCTTCAAATGAATTGATAGCTATGAAAAATCCCATTAGATGCACAACAATTTCCTTCACTTCCTTTGCGTCTGGAAGATTAATAAATGACGCTATAAATTAGATAACCGACAATAGTACCAGCGTAACGCATTAATCATCAATTAAACTGTAAAATCCAAAGATAATTTAGATAAATGAATTACACTGATTAGGAAACATGAAAACATAGAGCTGAAGGTATTCAGTATTTTCCGGAAAGTACTTTTTCACATCTTCCAAAAGATGAAAAGGAGTTGTATCATGCAATGTTCCAGTGGATAAACCAAACGAGTCAAATATCGGAATCGGCTCCCTGTAGTTCTGAAAATAGAGCAAGAAATGGTTTACTTTTTAAGGTCATAGTTCATGTTCAAACGGACATGACCCCAAGATAAGCTACCTCCAGCCGATAAGATGAATCGATACAGGCAAGAACAGCCGTGATAAGTTGTGCCATCGTCTGTGGCGTTAGATTACTTAAATCGGCCACAGTTAGGCTCATCGGTGACCATCCTTCGGAGGAAGCATAGCTGGAATAAACGGTCAGAACTATTTTTAACAGTGTGGCCGTGTCATCGGGCGCCGCTTGTTGTTGTTGATACTCGAGATTAGTACTACTGCTACTGTGTTGGTACAAACTCATTGCAAAGGTCCAAGGTCACGAAACAACTGTAAAGGTCAAAGGTCACGAAACAACTGTAAAGGTCAAAGTTCACGAAACAACTTCAAAAAAAATAAAGTCGACGATAAACCGTTTCCTTTATTTGTTTACTTTTTTTTCTTCAAACCCGGGCGAGGGACCGGTTGTATCTCACTGCCCCTTGTCAGGTAAGTTGGAGAAATCACGGGAAATTGTTTGTTGTTGTTGGTTTTGTTTGTGGATTTGGATTTGGATAAGCAAGAAGTTTGATAAGCGTCGGGGGAAAAAATGGGGAAAAAAATGAAGAAAAAACCCCAATATTCCGCACCCCCATCAGATAAGGCAAAGGCACATCGAAGACTTTACTGCAAAGCGCTTATCTTTCATCGGCTTAAGGCTGATATTTTGGTAAGAAAAGATACAATAAATTCTATATTCTTTATTTTTATTTTTTTCCTGATGATAAAAGGTAATTTACACAAATAAACTGCGTCAACAAAATTGCGGGTGGTGTGATGGAGGTCAAAGGTTGGTTGACCTTAGGTATTTTTGACCCAGGGGTCACCGGGGTCACATGATAAAAATCCGTTTTTTTGTGGATGTAGTTGGTGTTTTTGTAATTAATAAAAACAGATTAATAATTAATTATTTTTTGTAATTTACGCAGAGTAAAATGATAGCCAAGGTTTGCTTATCACAGAGAGGGAAAACATTCTGGGGGAAAGAAAGTAGCAGCAGGTGGACAAGGACAAGTCAAGCGACGGAGCATGAAAGTTCTTTGGATATGGACATGAGCGTTCCTCCGGACGAATGGGCCGAGTGGGATCATCAAGATTAGAAGATAAGATAAGGAAGATAAGCTAAGAAGATAAGATAAATAGCTAAAGAATTCCGTGTATAAAATGTATATTATTTTACTGTAAGTTAAAGTTTTTATAGTAAAAGGTTAGGAAAAACGTGGAACGGAAGTTGTAGAGTCGGTTGAAAAGTGTATAAAAGTCAGCAAGTAATCTAAGCGCCACCTGGTTTCTTGATTCTTGACGTACTATTTCCTTTTAAAAGTATAGTTTTTCTAAGAAAAGGATCTTATTTTAATCTTTTTGATACTCATTAAATCTCTAGATTTTATATAATTTGTAAATGTCCAACCAAATTTTATTGTGGGAGTCACTTCCAAATAAATAAAGTAAAATACCTCAACTTTGTCCTAATCTCTGGAGTTATGGGGGGATTAAAAGGTTTTTCCCAAGGATGTATGCAATTGACAGCTATAATATTATTTAGTATTGGTGTAGGATTAAGTTTAATTCTAAGTACGGAAGGGGCTGTAGCAGCTAGTCATTCTCATGTCAGAGGTCACAGCAGCGATGATCGGCGTAGTCCTAGTAGAGAAAGGGAGGCGGATGGGGCCTATAGTCCGAGGGATAAAAATCATTATGACTCTTCCGTCGGACACGCATCTGAATTTGATCATGAAGCTATTATAGGTGAATATTTAAATGTACTACGGGTAACTGCTACTTTTATGGGTAATATTGGGACTTAAATTTGACATTTGTTGTAGGAAGTGCAAAGGAAGCTGAAGAATTCGACAACTTGCCTCCTGAAGAGGCCAAGAGAAGGCTTGTGGTGTTGGTGGAAAAGATGGATCTGGACAAAGATGGAAAAATAGAAAGAACCGAGTTAAAGGCATGGATTATACGATCTTTCAAGTGAGGAAATGTTAAACTTGTTAAAGGCTAAGGGATATAAGTGCTCTATCGATTTACTTCGCTTTCAGATCTTAATTTTATAGCGGTTTAAATTATACTTTAGGATGTTATCGGCAGAGGAGTCCCTAGAACGGCTGGAGGAGGTTGATGAAAACAGCGATGGTCGTGTAACTTGGAAAGAGTATGTTCAAGAAACGTTTGGAATAGATCTGGAAGACAATTTATCAAATAGTCCGTTGAATGATATAGAAGAGCAGCAAGTAGGGGTTTACTCCGTTATCCATATTTATATTTTCTTTGTTTATTAAGGATTAATCTGATTTAGTGTGTGTAATATTCCCTAACTTAGATGCTATCAGACGACAAGATATTATTTCTAGCTGCAGATAAAAACAGGGATGGATATTTAGATGCCAAAGAATTTGTTTCCTTTACTCATCCAGAGGGAGACGAAGTAATGCTTCCAATCATATATCAACAAACTTTAGATAGTAAAGATGACAATAAGGATGGAGCAATTGATTTCAAAGAGTACATCGGTGATAGAGGTTGGTTCATTGGTTCTAGTAGGTTATGATCCGCTCTGATACCAGTTGTTCGTTTTATTATAAAGAGTTTTATTTTTATTTTAGCCAAAGATAAAAACAGTGAGTGGCTTGCGGCAGAAAAGGACAAGTTCGATAACGAATTAGACAAAGATCAAGATGGTGTATTAGACCGAGAAGAAATTCTGTCATGGGTCATACCGAGTGATGAGTACGTCCCTTAACTTTATAATCGTCTTGACATTGTTATTATAAGCGTGATATTCGTGATTGAGAGGTGTTTATTTTTACAGAGAAATCGCGGAAGAAGAAGTTGCTCACTTGTTTGCTGCTTCTGACGACGATCATGACGAAGTTCTATCGTATTCTGAGATACTTGACCACCATGATACATTTGTGGGGAGTGAAGCTACGGATTATGGGGATCATCTTCATAATCTGGAGAAATTTAAAGACGAGCTTTAATGATCAACTAAATTAGGAACAGCGTTGTGATTTCGAATTCGTATATGCGTCATCCGTACTTTCTGAGATCAAGAGAGTATGGCCGGATACATGAGTGACAGTGACTGATTTGATAATAGTTCGCTTTTCGTTTCGAATGAAACTTGTACATACAACTGCGTACACAGCTAGAAACATATTTATTAAGCAGGGTTAGACGGTAGATTGGTCTGCTTTTAACCAGTATTAGAGAAGATTGTTTAGCGGTTTCTTAACCAAACCCTGCTGTCCTGATGTCTTCTTACCTTATCCTAATGAAAATCGCAATCGCTCATGTCAACGGCGGATTCTGTGTAGCGTGAAATCTATCTCTTCCATAGAAAAAGTTTACTCTGTTATGATATTAGTCACTTTTTATTATTAAAGCTGACAGTACTTTACTGAAGTCATACATAGGGTTGTCAGTGCCAGGTTAACCCCCTTTCCTTTTGCGTGAATAGTTTTAAAAGCGTTTGTTAACATATTCGAAACGGAATTCAATTTTGTTGCAACAAATAGAAATAAATAGCTCTCTCCTTCCCTAAATTGTATGCATTTTGTCAGATTTGATATAAAATTCAAAACGAAATCACCGACTTCATAAAAAATGTATCAATTGATTAAGCATATATTCCAATTGCAACATTCCTTGAACACTTCCTACGTAAAAATACCTCTGCAAATTTTTTCCATTGTGTTTTACTTGGTTCATATTGTAATTAAATTCATTAGAGAAATTAGCATTTAGCTATTTTATTACTGCCAACCTCCTCTCTCTGCTCTAAGACTGTGCCAATTGCTCATCAGTTCAATTTAATAGTACTTTTAACTGGGTATTTGTTTTTATTTGCAATATTACTCTCAGCAAATATAAATTCAAATAAAATCGTATTCATTAATCTTTAACTACAACTACAGCATAAGCTAAGAAGAACATGCATTCATGTGCAAATAAGGACCAGACTCGATAGCAAGCACACACAGCAATCTCTCATCTTTACATATCCTCTTTTACCTAGATTTAATGTTTTATTTTTTCAGCAAGCCAAGATAACATTTGCTCAGTTATCATCACAGCGGTTTTGTGTGTTATGCTGTGCTTGATTAGTGCTTATAGTAAGTATTGAGCTGAGACCAAGAAGTAGTTCATTGATAAAGTCACATCCATCCATCCATTAATATCCATTAATATAATGCATAAAACTACCAAATGCCACAACTACTTACTACTAACTGTCTTTCTTAACTTTGAAAAGTGACATGACCATGACGTGTTGCTTGAGCATCTTCTCATGCAAAATGTAAATCAATAGGCCATTAACCAAAACCTTCCATTCCCTTCATATGCAGTATCTTTCTCTACGTTTCCTCTGGACTTTATAGTCCGAAGGCATTGATTTTAACACTTTGGGACATTAAAAATTAATAATCTACAAGTCTCTATACTTTCTTTACCTGCGTATTGGAAGCATTTTGATCCTAGCAAGGCAGGTTCTAAGTTAAGCTAATTACAAGGAAAAGGCCAAGTTTGTAGCATATCTGTCTTCTACCTTTTAAAAGTAAGCTTATATTGTATGGTGCAAGTAATAACTAAATATTCCATTAGATTTCAATCGATTTAGCCCAGTTACCATAATCAATTCCTAGCTACAACAACAACAAGGGTCTTTTGGCATGTATTTAGCTAGCAGCAAGCAAAAGGCTTCATTTGATATTCCTTACGTAATACTTGGTAATAACCATCACCCATCTCCATAAAATTTAACTAAAGCCTTTTTACATTACTTTTGACACAGTTAACGAACTCTCTATTGTCTTATTCCAGTTTCAGTTCAGTTTGTCATCTCTGAATAATTTATCCTGATTTGATTGCCTTTTTTTAATCCATTATGGCATGAAAAAGCTATAAACACCCATCCAGATCCACCGTAAAGTAAACCCTAAAAGTACGTCTGTTTCCATATTTCATGATTGTGAATTGTGAATACGAATGACTATTTCTCAAGGCACTTATTAGAGGTTTTATGTGTGCCGTCGCATTTACTAAAACTAAACTAAAACCTAATGCGAAAACATTTGCAATTTTTATTCGCATTTCATACATTTTACAAAAAGCACCAGTCAGCAAGGCTAAACGAAATCAAAGGTCGTAAAGTATGTTAAAGATAAACGTTTCAGGATAGTACTACTAAAGTAGGATAAAAAAAATACAGTTTATACATTTTTGACAAAAACCTATCTTTTTATATAAAATTACCTATCTTGTTTTAAAAAATGGTCAGCCTAGAAGACTCTTATATTCATTTATCACTTTTTGAAAGAGCCATATATTGCATTGAATTGCATTTGCATTCATCAATTCGTCCATCTAAGAAGACGCTGAAATAACTTTACTGATATTGCTGCAAATGCAATGCAATGCAAATGCAAATTGCAAGCAAAAGCAGTAAAAAGTGTATGTCAGGTTTGAGCAAGTTTTAAGTCAACAAACCGACCGTGCATAAAATAAAAGACACATTTCTCTAACAAAAACCCATAAACTGTGTCTTTTCTGTGGTTTTTCACGGAAAAAAAGTAAAAAAAAGTGATTTTTTATTCCCGGTGATTTTGGCCTAAAAAAACTTTTCTTTTTTTCTTGATCCAGGAGGAAGGACTGAGAATACTGAGATTGAGTGAGTGCAATGCTCCCGCAACAACATGGGCAATATTCATCCAGAAGTTCCGCAAATTTATTCCCAGCATCCGCAAATAATTCTTCATCCCGTCTGACGACGACGACGACGACGACGACGACGACGGATTATTTAATAAATGTTGAGCAAAAAGTAGGAGAAAAGAACAGGATTAGTGGTAATAATAATTCAAAAAAGTCAATGTCAAGTGGAGACTTTTATGTCAATATTCGTCCAGTTGGTGGTGGTGGAGAGATTAGTAGGCTGACAGAAAGGGATAAGTTTACTGACTTCAATGGGGATGAAATTGTCAGGGGTGGTTATAATTATAATTACGGTAATAATAATAATGGGGGGAGTAACAATAAGTTAAGTGACAATAGTTCAAGGGGACAGTCTTTTTTAAATGGTGGGAGGAAATTTGGGAAGAAGAAGCACTCGGATTTTGAATCTCTGGATGATGATGATGATGAGGATGATAAGGTCTTATCAGGCGAGAGGGATAAGGCTGGATTAATCTCTGGAGCAACGGCGACGGATTATAAACAGAAGGCGCAGTTGAAGAATGGAGCTGGAGATTTAGGAGATTTTAAACAAAGGGATTGCGGTGGTAATCCGGTAAGTGGTTATCAGTTTTGGTAAGGGATTATGGATTCAGATTGTGTGTGCGTGTGTTGTGCGTGGCTGCCGATGCCGATACCGCTTTTGAGACGGTTTGTAAATGTTCTGATGAAATAAGGCACATTTAAGCCGTAGATTTAACCTTTAGTGAGTAGGTACGTCACTTTAGGTGATGCGGTATTTTAATTGATAAGATAAGGTGATGAGGTGAGTGGATTTTCAATATCCTATCTGCCTTGGTTAGTTAGGTTAGTATATGCATGACAATTGACAAGCACTTGCCTAAAAGATTGACAAAAGTATCAGAGTTAAATTTATAAATGATTACGAGGTGATGGTCAGTCTGGACAAGTTGTGGTAGTCTTCTTGTTTCCCGTGTCGTCATAATTTTTTTTGTCAAAGTGCTATTAAATAATAAACCGCATCAATGTAATGAGGCTGCTGGCAAGGGCACGTCTTTAAGTTTGTCCAATGGATCTGAACGTTAGCCGTAGAAACTCAGGAAGAACCTCGATCTCCATCCCTATTTCTTATGGGGACTGTGTACGTTTTAATGAACTATGAATTAAGGTAGTTTTACTAACTTGTGAAGTTTGAAGATATATTATTTATTTATTTGCAGCTACAATCAATCGCCCCAGACATGTGGCTGTCGGCCGAGCAATCGAGTGGCCTAACCCATGGGGAAGTGGAGTGGCAGCTGCAAACAACGATTCGCGAAGGTCTTACGTGGAAAGAGGCAGATAGTCGGAGAAAGATTCTCGGCCCTAATGAATTTATAGTTAAGGAAGAGGACCCCGTTTGGAAGAAATATATCGAACAATTTAAAAATCCTTTAATTTTACTCCTCCTGGGATCAGCGTTTGTTAGTGTTTGTATGAAACAGTTGGATGATGCTGTTAGTATTACTGTAGCTATTTTAATCGTGGTAACCGTTGCCTTTATACAAGAATGGAGGTCAGAACAATCTCTGCAAGAGTTAACCAAATTAGTGCCTCCATCTTGCAACTGGTGAGATTAAAAATCTTACATCTACGAAGCATCTAATGCAGGACGATTGTTTTATATTTTATGGGAATTTATTAATTTTGCAGTATTCGAGCCGGAGGGATTGAAACCTTTTTGGCAAAATATCTTGTACCTGGTGATATTGTGTATTTAAATATCGGGGACAGGGTTCCTGCCGATATTCGTTTATTTGAGGCCATAGAATTGTGTATTGATGAAAGTAGCTTTACTGGGGAAACGGAGCCGGCGAACAAAATATCGGAACCTGCGATCCATTCTGGTGATGGAAGTTCGGTACGAAATGTTGCTTTTATGGGGACACTTGTGCGATGTGGAACGGGAAAGGTAAGGTAGCTAAGATTTAAAAACGTCTTTAAGTGTGTGAATTGAAATATGATAGTTATTCCTTTAATTCTGTAGGGGATTGTTATTAGTACGGGAGAGAATTCTAAGTTTGGGGAAGTGTTTAAGATGATGCAGGCTGAAGAGGTGAGTAGCGTTTTTACCTTAAATAAAACATAGTTCGGAAATAAGCTAAATGAAACTAATGTAATTCAAAAGGCTCCGAAAACTCCATTACAAAAGAGTATGGATATACTGGGAGCTCAGCTTTCGTTTTACTCTTTCTGCATAATTGGTGGGATCGGATTTCTTGGTTGGCTACAGGGAAAACCTCTTCTGGAAATGCTTAACATTGGTGTCAGGTATGCGTAGGAAGGAGAAATACAATGATTTATATTCATGACAAGTGGGTAAAGTTTTATAATTAATAACGACGTCTTGATTCTTTCAACCAACAGTTTGGCCGTGGCAGCTATTCCTGAAGGGCTTCCTATAGTTGTAACTGTTACATTAGCTTTGGGTGTTATGAGGATGGCCAAAAGAAGTGCAATCGTCAAACGGCTACCAACTGTTGAGACGCTAGGTAAACATATCAACTATTGAAGGAAACCTTAACCTTATTCAAGGAATCATAATATTTTTACTTCATTTATTTTAGGATGCGTCAACGTGATATGTTCTGACAAAACCGGCACTTTAACTAAAAATGAAATGACAGTTACGTCGCTAGTAACCTCAGAGGGGTTCTTTGCTGAAGTAACGGGAGTAGGATACAATCCGATTGGAGAAGTTAAACTTAGGCAGAGTCAGTATGCGGATTCTTCAGATGTATCACAATCCGTTTACCGGCTATTAGAGGTTCGGATCGATGAAATAAGAGAATGCGGGTTTACTGTGTGTAGATTTTTTTACCGGTTTGTTTGGTTATTACAGGTCGGCTATGTATGTAACAATGCTGTGATAACGAACGGAATTTTAAGGGGACAGCCCACCGAAGGAGCTTTAATTACAGCCGCCATGAAGGTAAGACTAAGACGTGATGCCATTTTTAACATATCGTTGGACAACTTCAATCAACGATTGGATTGGTTTCTAGTTTGGCATGCACGCTGTACGAGATCAATATATTCGAATGCAAGAATTTCCGTTCAATTCGGAGCAGAAGTGGATGGCTGTGCGATCTGCTTCTCGGAACAATCAGGTTTTTTTTATAAAATGCAATCATAATGACAACTGGCAGCTAAATGCCTTGGCCTTACTACGTATAAATAGTAATCAATAACAAATTGTTAATCCGCTAGGAAGGGGAAATGTATTTCGTTAAAGGTGCTACAGAACGTCTTGTCAAGCAGTGCAATACCTATTATGAATTTGGTGTTCTAAAACCATTGACTCCTAAAAAGGAGGAAGAAATTCTTGCTCATGCCTACGAACTTGGAAGGCAGGGCTTGAGAGTCTTAGCAATGGCAAAGGGGGTTTCATTCCAAGAACTGACTTTCGTAGGCCTAGTTGGTATGCAAGACCCACCTCGGCCGTCAGTAAGAAGTTGTATACAGACTCTAATGGCGTCAGGAATTCAGGTCAAAATGCTTACTGGAGATGCTCAAGAAACAGCCTTATCGATAGCAAGAATGGTGGGCATGGATGTTGTACATGGCTCGTCGATTTCTGGCCCTGAGATGGACAAGATAGATGAAATGGTATTGGAAAGAATGATTCCTCAAATAAATGTGTTTTATAGAGTCGCTCCAAAACACAAACTGAAAATTGTCAAGGTATACTTCCCAACCCATAAAAATAATAATTTGATAGTTTTTTAGTGTTCTAATATTGATTTGCTTGGTACTTGATAGGCTTTACAAAGTCAGGGGTATATTGTTGGAATGTCTGGTGATGGTGTCAATGATGGAGTAGCGTTAAAGCGGGCGGACATTGGCATTGCAATGGGGAAAAATGGCACTGACGTGTGTAAAGAAGCAGCAGACATGATACTTATTGATGATGATTTTAAAACTATTGTGTAAGTATCTGTCCGACTTGGATTCTTAGTTATAACTAGGAAGAAACTTGTCTTACCAAAGTTTCAAGATTAACTTTACTGTTTTAGATCTGCAATTGAAGAAGGAAAAGGAATATTCTACAATATCAGAAACTTCGTTCGATTCCAATTAAGTACTAGCATTGCAGCGCTGTTCTTAATAGCATTGGCGACTCTCATGGGCATTCCTAATCCACTAAATGCTATGCAAATATTATGGATAAATATAATTATGGATGGTCCTCCAGCACAGAGCTTGGGCGTGGAGCCGGTAGAAAGAGACGTTTTACGCAAACCTCCAAGGAACGTCAAAGAGCCAATGATAACCAAGGCATTGATGATAAATGTATTACTATCTGCTTCGATAATTATAGCTGGAACCTTATGGATATTCAAAAGGGAGGTTAGTTCTCTTTTAAACTTATTATCATAACATTTTTATTGGTGGAAATAATATTAAGACTTCATATCAATTATTTTCTCAGATGAGTGACAACATGATCACTAAAAGGGACACGACAATGACCTTTACTTGCTTTGTCTTTTTTGACATGTTTAATGCCTTAAGTTGCAGATCTCAAGTGAGGATGTTTGTAAACTTAATCACCATTTAAGTACTGCAAAATACTCAAAATAATACTTATTGGCCATTCTTACAGGAAAAATCTATACTGGAGATAGGATTTTTCTCCAATCGAATGTTTCTTGTGGCTGTTTCATTATCGTTAGTCGGTCAAATGCTCGTTATATACTTCCCACCTTTGCAAGCGGTATTTCAAACTGAATCGCTAACGCTTTACGGTATTCTATCATACATTGACATTCTCATTTACCAAGCAACATCAAGAAATTGGTATCTAAATGCGGCTTCAATGTATTTTTTTAGATTTAGTGGGACTGGTGGCTCTTACATCAACGGTTTTTATAGTTTCCGAGATAAAAAAGTACATGGAGAAGAAAGCTTATGGAAGAACTCCGTCCTCCTATTACTCTAAAAGTAAAGCTGAAGATCTTGTCTAGTTTTTTAAAGCTCTTCTCACTTAATCAAGAACAATCCCAATTGCTAAATATAGCCCTTACTAAGTCTGGGTTAGTTCAGTTTTGTTTAGTTTGTCATTTTTTATATTGTTAAATATTGAAATGATGTGTGAAGGACTATTCAAAGAAAATTTGCTTGATTGACTCGTTGTAGAATAGTAGAGTACTGACTTGTCACCAGTTGCCCGTGAGTTAAACGCAAAGCCGTCTCATGACTTTTTAAAGTGAACGTTATTATCTTGAATTATTATTCCATTTTGTTCAAAAGCACATTCGTGTAATGATATTTTTAATTAAAACTAGGTTTGCTAGTTTGTTTTTTTAAAAGCATTCATATGTTAATAGGTTAAAACAACATGTATTTCGGTATAAAGCCTTTTCGCTCAACTTTATAACGTCCATGGCCCTAGTATTTCGGTCCTTCACAGTCACAGTTTATTATGGCTTCATTATGAATAAAAATGCCTTAAAGTCGACTAAGCTATACTTGTCTGTGCCTTTATTCATGGGTAGCATCTTTTTCCTTCAGTACCTCCAATTTACATTGACCAAGTGCATAGGAGAAAGTGTCATTTTGTGGGGACAGCTTTACTGCTGAAGACATGTCCTGATACGCTTGGTTAAAGCATCCTATAAATGCAGCGAAAAATAATGAAAACCCAGAAATGTAAATTTTCAAATTGCAATTGAATTACCCATTCGATAAAGTATTGTTCCCCTATTATAAAAGGCACATGGAAGCACAGGGTCGTACTCTAGGGCTTTGTTGTAGTCAAAAACAGCTCCGTCAAAGTCAACTGCCAAGTATTTCATTTGACCTCGGTTATTAAACCCTAGAGCTATCTTCTTCTTGAGCTCCTAATTCGAAAAAATCACAAAAGTTTCAAAAAAGTGCACAGTTTTGCTACCATTTATGAATGTGAAGCGATGCTTCTTTCTTAATCCCAGTGCTTCTTAAATCTTCAGCAGTTTAACCAAAAGAATATTATTTTTTTTTATTTTGGAAACCTCAATATTATCAGCATTGCCCTGAAATGCTTGTATTGCTGAATCCAGCCATTTACTGTACAATGCTTGTCCACTTTTAAAATCTCGCTTTTCTTTTAATGCTTCATCGCGGTCCAAAATGTCATTAAATTGCTTCAGCAGATCCTGACCCTGATCCTCCATCTCTTTTATAACTCAAAACGGAAACTAATTCATAATTTTAACGAAATAACATGTATCGCAAATAGATCTAAAAGTCGGGTCAACCCACCCGGGTCACAAGGTCACCAAATACCCGATTAAAAAGTCAAGTCTACTCACGACCTTCCGTTTCCGTTCCGTGAGCCCATTCACATCACAATTCAATCCTCATCCGTTTGTCTTTTCTGAACCTTGACCTTGATCTGACCTGACCTGACCTGACCATGACCTCTCTACAAACGGTGAAAGAAACCAAGGTCAGGAGGCCGGGGGGGGGGGATAACACCTTTATTATTTTAAGGAAATGGTTTTTCTCCGTTCCTCCCGGTTTCTCACAAAGTTGGTATATTTTTCTGTGTGCAGTTATTTCCCGGGAAAATGTTCGGTTTCTCATTTTGACGTGTCAGTCAGGCTCGCTGAAGTAACCCGACACCCTGTCGGCCGACAGCTACTACCCGACAGCCTGTCGGGCTGAAGCTACCCGACAGCCTGTCGGGCTGAAGCTACCCGATACCCTGTCGGGCTGAAGCTACCCGACACCCTGTCGGGCTGAAGCTACCCGACACCCTGTCCTTCTGAAGCTAGTCAAACCCACAGATTTAGTAAGTTAACTAGACCTCAAGGGACGCAAGCCAGCTTCATAAATATTGTAATATGCCC